>SHCU01000568.1:42631-58702 GCA_004307685.1 Ceratina australensis | reverse complement strand
CTTATGGCCACCATACGTTACAGCTGGTGCATATATACTGTCTAGAGAAGCTCTTTTAGATATGTATTATACTAGTTTATATACTAAGCACTTCAAATTCGATGACATCTTCTTAGGCCTAGTTGCCAAAAAAGCAGAAATTGAACCCTTTCATTGTGAAGAATTTCATTTCTACAAGAAAGACTATACGAAATTTAATTACAAGTATGTAATAACTTCTCATGGTTATGGCGATCCAAACGAATTATTGACTGTATGGAATGAACAGAAGGCTCTGGGCAATGCCTGAATTAATAATTGTGTTCTTAAAAATAATTCACTCCTATTATGTAATTAGGATTAATTATATAGTACTATAAAAAAGCACTCGCATATAGTACAGTTTATTACAAAATACATTGGACAACAGTATTGAAAATATGTATAAATATATTAATCAGTCTTTATGTACATAATTAGTTACTGATGCATCACTGTAAATACTATATAACTTTTTATCGATGGCTAAACATATGATTACAGTTCATGCTTATAGAAATTGGGATGAATTAAAATATATACTCATGTTATGGAAACTGTTATTTGATTAAAACATCACTATGTGAAAGAGCTAGTTAAATTGTTCTTACATAAGAAATGATCACAAAAGTAAAATATTATGTAAATGAAGTGGTAATCTTAAGTACTAAATATAAGAAATATTTACAGTTTTATACCTGCTGTAATCAGTAGTTTCATCTCTCCTTGTATTTGAGAGTTCAATAAATATATTTTGTAAATTTATAATCTTTGTATTTTTCATTCTTCTTCAAGAGTAATTTTTTTTATTTCTCACTAACACTATTGTTTCTCCATATTGGTTTTAACTAACGTTTGATCTAAATTGGTAGCTTCTCTCTTAATCATATTCAATAAAAGTTGTGAACTTTCCAAGATCTACAATTACGATAAATCATGTGTATACAAATACAATTATTTTCTACAATATTTTTCCAAGTAAACAGAAATAATAAGTGTACCTTCACATATGCTGTTTCTGTGTCAGCAATAGTCCTATCATATTCATTCCTAACAGCTATCCTCTTAGTCAAACTATCGTTTAAACGTGTTAATTTGTAAGACAATTTTTCAATCTCCCTCTGCAAATAATTTTTTTCTTCTTCCTGATTCTCAATCTGTGCTTGTAACTCGGTCCGTCTCAATTTCATTTCTTCTAAACCTAAAAAGAAATTACTTCCATAGAGATCCATACAACATTCAAATTAAAAATTTCTCATATATATAAACTTAAAACCTAAATCCATCAAACTAAATTATTCCATACAAAAATTTTTATTCATATTAAACAATGACTAATGTTATTAGTTATTGCATTTATCCTACATAAATAATTATAAGTATTAGGTTATACAAGGAATATTTACATTTTACGAGTTCTTGATTATACGATTGCAATGCAGCACCGTGTTGAGACATCTCAAACCCTCCATGCACAAATGGTAAAGGCAGAATATTTCTATACTTAATCAATAGGAAATTATTTCTTAACTAAGGGAATTCACTGACAATTTGTTTACTGAAATCCATTCAATGAATCCAAACTGATCCTAACGAACGTGTTTCAGTTTTGGCGCGTAATTTACAAATCATTTTCAACGCATGCGTTGTTAACATAATTACAACTGATTACAATTTAGAGTAAATCATTATAATCAATTTAGTATTAACAAATATGACAGTAAGAAATACAGGTTTATACACAACATTTCAAATCACCTGGACAGTTGGACACTTCTATATAGCATGTACTGTAGACATCTGCTTTTATTAAAAATCGTAAGAATATTTTAATGAAGTGCTCATTTTTCTAATTGAGCCTATTTTTATTCATTTGATGAATTCATAGTTTAAACAGTAATATTAATCGATAATAACTATAAACAATTAAGTACTTTTTATACGCTATGAAAAAAATATATCTCGAATAATCTTGATGAATAGATCGTTCAGTCAAAATGTAAAAACGCATCCCTTTTGCAATAACTATGTTAATATACAAGAGAATAGAAAATGAAACAATACAGCTTATAGCATTGCCTTTTATAGGCGTTACGAAGAATTTTCATCCAGCAAGGTGCAATAAATACTGCACCTTTCGCTTGGAATCTTCGCACTGACGTGAAAGCCACAGAAATGTACAACACAGTTGCATTCTACCTACACCCATCGATCGAACGTGAATAAAATCTGTGATCGGTACGCGAGCATCGTTCAGAATCATCTCACGCTGCGTCTGATAAGAACATAACATAAGTTTTCTAAACGTTTTTCTAATACATAGTGCACAATGGATCAAATAGTACCGTTAATACTGATAGTTTTAAAATCAAATAGTGGATCGTTATGTACCAATCTCGCTCTACGCTTGATCAACGTCCTGTGACGAACAAAAGGCATTTTTCCATCAACAAAAGTTAATACAACTGTGCAAACGAAAATTGTAATAGGAACAACGATTTCGAGATTCTGTTTCTCGAATAAAATTTGCTCTCAACAAGTCTCTTCTATTCTCAACATGAAAATTTCAGGTATGGCATACGGATCGAACGATCTGTCTAACACTATCTGCTGTTATCTGATCTCTGAGAATTTCTAATTGTTCAATGATGTACTCCTTTCACATTCTTCTTCCGAACATGGATATTTTAATTCTTGTGAATCAATTAAATTAATAGGAATAAATAAAAATTCTATAACGATAAATGTTTGCATGTAAATGTAAATTCCTACATATTCCGTTCTAATAAGCTGACATGATTTAGCGCTTGCGCAGGCAAATTTTTCAATTTCATTTCTGCAAAATTTTATTCAACACGTAAAATAAATTTTTCTGTATGAATGATAAAAAAAACATGCTTGACTCCTGTACAATAGTTACTAATAAGAATAAAATGTCAGTGATCGATTCATTTCCATTAGCTTTCGACGGGATCCTCGATCTTTTGTTGTTTAATTATTCGTAATGTTCGAAATGTTTGTCAATGAAATTTTTATATGAAAAATGAGAGTTAAAAAATTAGATGAAGTAAAAAATTGTAGAATGCATTCGAAATGATCTTGCTATCGATCGAAGATGCATACAGCCTTGACAAATGACATCACGTTACTAAATTAGGACTTCTGTTACCTGCGGCAAACATGTTGTCGTGACACACAACGTAGGATTGAAGGACTCTAATAATCAATTACTTTACAATTCACTTGCGAAAATGAACGTTCCTAATTTTCAGCCTCCGCATCGCTTTAAATTATTCATTGTATCACATGTGTACATAGAATAATTTACTTGAATATATATGGCGATATTTATTATATTACATGATGATTATTCTTGCAGGTGATGCTATTAAGTACAATAATATATAACTTTGTAAAGTCGAAATATATATTTTCGTATCATTCATTATTTATAATAAGTAAGTTTTGTTTAAAATGCATAAAATTAATTTGAGACTTAGAACTGTGCTTATATGTTGGAATTTTAAAATAGATTATTTCATACATATTAAAGAAGCCAGACGAATATACTTACCGCAATGACAAATAGTTCAAGATACTTAGGATACCATAGTAATATAAGTAGAAGCAGAGAATATTTGACAGATGGGGATGAGAGTCATCGTGCTCCATCGGATCGTACGGTATCTGAATACATGGTATCTGCTGATCACACAACAATGGTAATTTGTAATGCATATAATTTCACTCGCAGCATATGTATCTAACATGATGTAAATTACTTAGGTAAAATCAAAGAAGGATCACCCAGAAAAATATGAGAAAGAGGAAGGACGTCATTCCCGAAATGTACACAATAGCCGTGGATCGGTATTATCTGGTTCATCAAGACATAGTCTTCATCCTCTTAGCAAAAGTAATTCCCATGGCAGCATATGTGATAATGGTTCAGATATATACATTACGAGTGCTGCATATAGAACAACTTCGGATATAAGGTTGAAATCATAATGAAGTATAATATTCTTATCTACACGTGAACGTATTATAAAATTCACTATTCTTATAGCCACGTGTCACACCCCAGTTCAAGATTAGGTCACCGCACGCCTAGTCATTACAGTTATGGATCTGCGAAATCTGTAAAATCTCAGACATCTAGAAAAGATGGTATCGTCATAGAAACAATGTCGACACCTAATCCTTTCTGTCCAAATACTAAAGGAGTTTGCTGTCTCATGTTGCTACTTAATCTTGGATTAATCCTTGTCGCATTAGGCTTTGTTATAGTGATACAATTTTTTCAACCTTTAATAGTTTGGTGAGTACATCTTGCTGTATTATGAATTTAAACATGCATCATATAAAGAAAATGTACTTTGTTGTTCTCTTAGGATCTTGGGAATAGTATTTCTTGTGTTCGGATTCCTAACACTGTTAGGAAGCCTCATATACTGTGTACATGTGTTTAGAAATGCGAAACATCCACATGACATTAATCCTGAGGATCTATATTGGACACGATATTGGCAGGGACACGTAGGCTCGGCGCCTGAAGTATATTACAAAGCAGAGGATAAATATCACGATGATGGATACAGTGACCGAATGAGCAAATATTCTCATAAATCATATGACAGACAGAGATATTAAACAAGGTGTATATTATATATGCTAATTATAGATTAACACTTATTGCTAATATAGTTCATTGAACTATATTGTATTTAAAATAATTTTATATATATATAATTTATATATTTTGCGTATTACTTTATATACAAAGTATCAAAGTACATGACACAAATGTTTACAGTCATGACTGATACATTAAAAAATAAAAGGCATATCTATTAATCATGTTACAATTAAATATTTATTTATAATAAATAATATGTAACAGATATAAGGTATATTTTACTTCTTCCACGATTTTTTACATGCGATGGTATGATCAAATAAAGTTGTGTTCAAGATCTGTCCTTGACCATCGAGAATGAAATAAAAATATGTGCCTTTAATTTTGACAGGTAAATAATTCTTCATGTTATGTCTTGTTATTGTAGTTTGTACCTTAAGAAACACGCAATAAGATTTAAGAAATATATAAATTAATATCAATTTTCAATGGGAACATACCTCATCAGCAGGAATAGTGAAACTATTATTACTTTTAAACAAATGATTGGTAATTATAGTTACTTTATCTCCACCTTTCTGTAAAATGATATATTTTATAACTCTCTTATTCAAGACGTAGAATAAAATACAGGCAACAGGTCCTATAAGTATTACAATAAATAATATATACAAAACTTCTGAAATTACATTAATGGCTCTTAAGTTTATTACATGTTTTATATTACCTATTATAACAGCATATACAAAGTATATAAGTCTTGTTCCATTAGCTTTTACATAATCCGACCAGCTTGAGTAATCAGACCATGTTGAGAAAAATTTAGGATCATATGAAGCACATGCCATTAGAGTACATATGATCAACCATCCATAGAAAAGTACTCTCAATATTATGAAATCTGATCTCCTTTCATTTTTATATAATATCACATTATTTTTTACTTTTGTATTTACCGGTGCGTCAGCCAAAAGTTCGTGAGTATTAAATCTGCACAGAAACATACATTCTTGCAGGAAATAATTTAAATCAAAATATTCCTGTTAATTGTAAAAAAGATCGTGTTACCTTATTGCATTTTTTATTTTAAATGTATGTTTTTCTGAAGAATGAAAAGATTGATATATCACAGGTCTATTACAATTAGCACTTTTTACTAATGATTGATAAACAGTTCGCAATTTGTAAATGGAATTTGATAAGCTTCTACAACGTAAAGTACTCAGGAGAATCATTGTTATTGTGTAACTGTATATACACACTTTGTTACACTTTTGATATAGTTCGTTATTTTTCACTTATGATTATGCTTATGACTTTTTATCACTTCATTTTATAATGCATGATTCATTTTATTTAAAAAATGCATTATTTACAACGTAGGATACGTTACTCTCTTTGAGATCATCGTAATACTAAACACCGTACGGTTATACGATACGCTGATGATTGCTGATGATACGCAAAGGCGATAACGGTACAAATGGACACCGGGCTCTTGGGGCTCAGGATCGAAGAGCATTTATTAAAATAAAGAAATAAACGCGAAATGGGTGATTTCTTAGCAGCGAATAATGTTTGTGGACAAAATTTACTGCGGCTTGTATCCCGTGGGAATGCTATTATAGCCGAATTGATGAGATTAAAGGACTATGTGCCACCTGTCTTTAGGTTATTTACATACTTCCGAATTATTATGAAATAGTTATTTATAAAGTAATACTATATTCGAACAACTTTTATTATTTTTGCTTAATAATTTTAACATGTCAGTATGTTCTGTACTCATCTATTAACTATGTCCAAATTAAAAATAACTCTGTTTTACAGCCTTGACTCAAAAAAGATTATTCAAAAATATGGATCAATTATAATTGATTTTGCTTACTTTAAATCAGTAAATACGTATGAGCAAAAAATAGAAAATGATCCTGTAAGTACATTGATAATAATAGAATTTTATTTAAATAACTTTTTTCTATCATTTTATTTGAGCGATGCGTTTAGATATGAAGTGATTTTTGTTCTTTCAGGTACTTCAAGAAACCGATGAAGAGCTGCGAAATAATTTCTCTGACATAATCTCGAGATTCTACTTAGCTTTTGAAAGTATACACAAGTATGTAACGGACCTGAATCTTTTCGTAGAAGAATTAGGAGATGGAATGTATATCCACCAATCTATGGATACTATAATGCTTAATGAAGAAGCGAGGCAATTAATGGTATTCTTCTTCTCATAAATATTTTCTCTGTAATTAAAGACATTCTGCAAATTTTAATTGTCTCATCTTAACAGTGCGAGATGGTATATCTATATGGAGTCATGTTACTTTTGGTAGACTATCATTTTGATGGGCCTATAAGAGAAAGATTACTTGTATCTTATTATCGATACAATGCTCAACGTTCATCTTCTACAAGAGTGGATGATATATGCATGTTATTGCGTTCAACAGGATTCTCGAAAACCTCTAACAAAAGGCCTCCTAATTATCCTGAAGAATATTTTAAGTAAGTTACATTAATTTAGTATATATCACTAATCTTTAAGTCTATAAAATTAAAACTATTATTGCAGACGAGTACCACTGAATGATTCCATGATCGAGCATATTATTGGACGTTTACGATCAGATGAAATATATAATCAGAGTCTCGCTTATCCACACCCGGAACATCGTAGTACTGCTTTGTCTAATCAAGCGTCAATGTTAGTCGTAATTTTATCATTTAAACCAGTTATGTTACATTCCCACACTGCTATGATGAGAGAAATTGTAGATAGATTTTTTCCTGATAACTGGGTGATTAGTATTTATATGGGTATAGTAATAAATTTATGTGATTGGTGGGCACCATACAAAGCGGCACGCACAGCTCTTAATAACAGTTTGGAATTGTCAAATGTAAAAGTTATTGCACAGAAATATGGCAAGAACATGAAGGTAAATACATAATAGACTTCTCAAATATTTCATTCTAATAATATTCATGTACATATGTATATACATATTGTTTTTAAATCTTAATTTCAGAAACTGATATCTGACACGGAAGAAGTGCAGCTAACAGTGACTTTAGATGAAAGTGCAATAGGATCTTTGGTAAAATTAGTGAAAGAATGTAATGTGACATTACATTGGATACTTTTACATACAGCAACTTCAACTATATCATTAGAAGATTCAAAGCGATCACGTATGCTCAAACAGCTAGTAGTAAACGAGAGCAAATACACCACGTCTGATTGCCTTCAGTTGTTATTAAGTACCGCCCAGATTGAGCAAAGAGTCAAACAATTGTATAAAGATTTATTATGTGGTAAAGAAACAAACTGGCTTAGAGCTAAGCAAACGTGTGTTGAGCGCATAACAGATCTTGCTCAAATCTTCGGTGGCAGTAAATCGCTTGACGGCGTTGAGAGAAATCAAAATTTACATTCCTGGTTCATGGAGATAAGTAAGCATATTGATTCGTTGCAGCAGGAGGATGCAAGGAAAATAGTGCAATTGCTACAGGCATTAGAAGAAGTTCAGGAATTTCATCAGTTGGAAAATAATTTGCACATATCACAATATTTAGCTGATACGCGTGAAATATTGCATAATATGTTACGCACAGGGAGCATAACAGAAGATACCATGATAAGTTTAAATATAGTGACTGACTGTTGTTATGCGTGGAACATAATGGAATCATTCATTGAAGCGATGCAAACTAGCATAAAAGAAAGCCCACCTAATGTAATAAAATTGAAGGCACTCTTCCTAAAAATGGCTTCAGCTTTAGAGACTCCTTTATTGAGAGTAAATCAAGCACGCAGTCCCGATTTAGCGTCAGTATCGCAATATTACAGTAGGGAGTTAGAGAAGTATGCTAGACGCGTGTTACAAATAATACCCGAAACGGTCTTTGGTTTACTTGCTCAAATAGTACATCTAGAGACTAATTCTTTCAAAGAAATTCCTACTAAGCTGCCAAAAGATAAATTGAAAGATTATGCGCAACTGGATGACAGATTGAAAATGGCTAAATTGACATACGCTGTATCAGTATTTACAAAAGGAGTATTATCTCTGAGAAGCGTTCCATTAGGAGTATTAAGAGTCGATTCTCATCGGCTCCTAGAAGACGGTATACGTCAAGAACTTGTAAAAAAAGTAACGTTCGCTTTAGACAATGGTCTTATTTTCGAACCGAAGTCAAAGACGTCGCTGCTGCAAAAGCTTCAGAATTTAGCAGCAATTATGGATGGCTATCGAAAGTCTTTTCAGTATATTCAAGATTACATAAACATAAATAGTTTAAAGATATGGCATGAAGAAATAACATATATTATAAATAATGCGGTGGAAGAAGAGCGGTCAGTATTTCCTTGGTCTTCGGAGAGAACCTGGAGATACTTTCAGGAGGAGAAACTTGATAATAATTCGACTACTTTTATCGGGAGGCTTGCTCGTGAATTAATTCGAATTACAGATCCCAGAACTACTGTCTACATTGAACATTCACTAGCTTGGTATGATCTTAAAGCCCAGACAGAAGTACTAAATTATAAGATCTTTTCAAGAACATTTGAAGCAATTGGTACACCAGGTTTAATAGGGCTAGACAAGCTTATTTCCTTCTACATTATTACCGAGTTAAACAATATGATATGCTACATAGAAAAAAATATTCGGAATAAAACGTGGTCGTCCACGATCGATAATTTCGGTGCAATATTAAATTCTACAGATACATCTAAAGCTAATTTATCTAAGCTTCATAGTTCGGTTGCTGCTCAAGCAAGTAAATTTTGCCCACAATTACTTGAGTGGGTATTAAAAGTTGGACATTATCAACTGCTTAAGAAAAAGATCGCATACGAGTTAAATACCGCTTGCAAGTTTGAAGCTAAGCACATGGAAGCAGCGCTTCAGACGTTAAACAAGTATGCTTGACTAATATTTAAAAGAACGAACTTATTGCTCGAATTTCTGTTTGACCATATTTCTACCATATTTTCAGAGCCGTTTTATATGAAATTGATAAACAGGGAAATAATAATCATAATGAAGCAGAGAAGAATGAGTTGCTGCAGGAACTCAGTACCAGATTAGATTGGGCTGGTATAAGTAATCCACAAAACAATGTGTACATTAAATCACCAAATTTAAATGATATTGCTCTCATAATGTTTCTAGTTACTGTAGCACAGTTATCTAAGATACATTATTGTAAAAACACAGGTAGCCTAAATATTCAGCTTGAATATTTGCGTTGAAATAACTGATATAAACTGGTTAAATATTAAAATCATTTCAGGTAGTCTATTGAGTAAGAAACCTCAGGATTCACTGGATGCTGTAGTTTTCGTTATTGGAGTACAAACTACATTGAGGCAATGTACATTTTCGGCGATGACCCGCTATGTTAAATATCTTTGTATATACGTCCTCTCATGTGTTACCTCGGATAGGTATACGAATTTCTTAATACTTTCATACATGAAGATATTAAGTGAAATAACATTATTATATTTTACAGCGTAAAAGCAGGAAGCGATGGTGAATCCGAAGGAGCTAACACTTTACATATTTTAGAATTGTTTACCAAATATTCTGGTATACCGCGATCGTTTATACTGAAAGAGATTCCTATAATTATTATGGATCATTTCCAGGCAAAGACTGCTAAATAAAGGATATTTAATGTAAGATAACTTTAATGGCTAATGCTATATTTGCATTGTATCGAACTAAACATAAATATTATATTTTGTACAGTCAGTCAGATACGTATTTTTTACACGCGTGTATCGTGTATTATAAATGTATCAGTTATTGTTGAATAAAAAATAATAAAATTCTATGATTATTATCGAACGTCTTCTTCTTCTTGCAAAGATCATTCATTATCTAAACTGATAGGTAATCGATATTCATTTTAATTCCTATTTTCCAGCAATAAGCATAATTTCATTTACCAGATACAAAATTTAGTAAAGTAGACAAGCTGGATTTCGAAGAGTAAACAGTCCATTAGCATATTAAAGTTGCGTGGGAAGGAAATAACACTCTCACTCCCAATCTATATACCCGCAGTGGGAATTTCTATACGCATCGGCGGCTGAACGGTACATTACTACAAGCGGCGGTATTGCGGCCTGCGGCGTTCACGAGACGCCTTTCGTAACATTTTAAACTTTAGAACATATTAAAACGATGCTTCACGCTTCAACGCAACTGTTGTTATAATTCTCTAAACTTTTATTTAAGTACCTAAAATCTATTTAAAGATCCTATTAGTTTTTATATCTCGTAGAAAATAAACGGACAGATAACGCGAACGCATTCGTCGGCAGGGACGGCCGCAGTTAGGACGCACGCGAAGACGCCGAACGGCCGCTGCCGCTATTTGTAACTTCGAAGGAAATAATATTTCATGCATTTAAAAAAGCGATTTGCTAACCTTTAGATTGTTTACAAGGGGGACATGATTTTCTCTAATTATTTTTAAATTACTTTAAACTTTATATGATATAGTTGGAATAAATAAAATGTGGTAAAAGTTGCGAAGGCACGTAGGCGGCTAGAACATCGTCATCGGCGTCAACGGCGCGCGACAACTGCAACGGCGATGCTGGCTACAAAAGAGACCGCGATGAATCTCGCGCGCAGTCTTCCCAGCTTCAGGATCATTATTAACATCGTACATTTGTTCATAATTTAAGTTCTAGTAATAACTCGAAATGATAACATCTGGGATAAGAAGAATGTGCAGTATAAGTGTTCATTTCTTGCTTTCATAATATCGTAGTCTAATTTTTTAGCACATAGTAAAATACGTTGTTCGTGTTTCTCTGTCATATTTCATTCTACCATTATCAGTGATTTTATTATTTATAAAGAATACACGCGCACATTTTTGTGTACGTAAAATATATGTATCCTTTTTAAAATCTGTAAGGAGATATTCCAATTTGAAAGGCTCGATGTTAAAGAACATTCAGTGTTTTTATGTGAAGTAGAGATGTCTTTTACGTGAGTATAATTTACATGCATGACGGAATCTCTGTATTCTTTTTCTGGTCCCTTATATATATCAAATTATGAGGCAGAATTTTATGTTTGACAAACAAGTAAATATAATTTCGTAAGAAGTTCATCGCAATCATACGTGACAATAGTGTCACGATACCTATTCTAAATTGGAGACGAAATTATATGCGATAATACATGGATGACCATTACCATAGTACCACACTTGTTCAGTACACGTATATATATCGTCTCCATTTAATGTATCAATAAGTTACTTAATATAAGACAGAGTAGAATTAACAGTGCAAATGTTTATCACGCCAAGATAATTAATAAATGTTTTTGTTAACTTAGACAATGCGAGCGAGTATCATCATCATGTTGGCTTTCGCCACTGGAGTTATCGTAGCAACGACTAGAAACCATAATTTCTCTAATTTCGTAAAACATCATGCGAGACCGCGGGTAATTCGCGGCTTCATACCCGAACATATGTCTACAGCGTACGGTTTCGGCAAAAGGCAAAGTTCTATGGATACTTCGAAAGTAGATAAAAATGAACGAATCCTATCAACGCTTCTACGATATTTCCCACAAGGGTATATATTATATATTTTATTGTATGATTTAGTCAGTAGACCGATCGTTGTAAGTAATGAGAAACATTTTTACTTACAGAATCTCTACGGAATGGTTGCTTCAACAAATGAAAACTAACCCTGCTTTCGCTTCGAAGTTGATACAATTGTTACTCGATGGACGTCCTGATCCCGTGCCGATGTCAGAACACTTTAATACAGAAAGATTAACTTGGCTATATTAGATCATTATTCATTGTACGTATGATCTGATGATAATGTACACGATTTCTAGCTATACCTTCTAGTTTAATAAATTTGCGTTAATCAACAATTCCATCGCTGGAGTATTATTTCCTACCTGAATCTTATCCCCTTCCGCTCGTCGGCCAATTGTTACATTTCATTTTTGATGTGTTTAAGTATGTACGATTTTAAAATTCGCTAGCGTGACATGCTTTGTAACATGAAGCGTAATTGGTTAGAAATTCAATATGGCCGGCGAGCACAAGCTCTGTGATTGGTTGTTCAAATGGACGTCAAGAACGCACCTTACGTTTTTACATCAAGATTCTTTCGGGTGCGTATGTGCGTGTCGCGTCTTCACCATGTTTCGTCATCGAGTTTCATCGGAATAAACGAATGAAACCCATTCCCGCCATTTTGCAACGACCACTGTCTCCCGTACTGTTTACTGCAGCCATGTTTCACGGATTGTTGTGATCGCGTTTTCTCAGTAATTTACGGTATTTAATAGACATATTTTACTTATTTTTGTCTAAAATTAATTGTCTCGATTGACGGCGAACCATGAGAGGAAGTTGAAATACCGTGGTTCTGTCAGAAATCTGAGTATCATTAATGTTTGGCTTCGCGTATGCATCGCGAGCGAAGCTATCATTTCTCTATAGTAACTGGTTAAAGTAGCGTAACTTCGAACGGAGATCTTTTCGTTATATTGAGAGAAATGAATACCCCGACGACCAGAGATTTTCTGAGGAGGACAGACGGAATGCGTAGGAGATCTTCTCGGCAAGCTTTGGCAGCGATTCCTGTCAACAATACCGCGTCGCCTGGTACGTCTTCGTGACAATACTTATGTCACTGACTACCTGTTGCTGTCTGTCTTTTAGTTTCAATTCAATTGTTCTAGGGGAGACAATCTCTGCTTCTGAAGTGAATGCAATGGATAATTTTTTAAACAGTCGACATGGCTCCGAGTCTTGGAGCCCAGCACCTAGCCCAGATGAGATGGTAATTCAGAAACGCGGACGTCGTCGGAGAACTATAGTTTGGTCTCCTGATCTTGACACTTGTAAAAGAAATAGTCTATTCAGGTATTGTGTTCTTCACCTATTTCCTTCTTGCTTTTCAAATATCCTGATTGTATAATTATGCGGCTGAATCTATTGTAGTTTAAGTGCCAAAGACCGTACTCCAGTGAAAAGTCCATCAAAATCATCTATGGTGCTGAGAAGCACTCCTAGGAAAAGGCTTGCCCTTGGTGATACCAACGAGTCCCAATTCACAACACCAGATAAGAAGAAGAAAGCTCAGAATATATCTGATATTAATGAACAGTATTTTAACGGGAATTTATTAAATGGTTTGAGAGGTCTCAGCCATGATCAGTTGATACAGATGATCATGGAATTAGTATCTATGCAAGAAGATGGTCTTCTAAGCGAGAAAGAAAAAATAAGCAATGTTTTGTTGAAGAAAATGCCAGTGGCTGATATTCAGCCATTGATCGATGCACTAAATAATTTGAAACAAAATATTCGAATTCTCATCTTGCCATCCAACTTAGAGGAATCATTAGATGATCCTGCCCGCATTCACTTAGATGCTTTTCAGGTATTATACCTTTCTTATTTTATTTGTTTTTTCATTTCCTGTTTCTCTTAATTTTAGTTTGTTACAATTTGATTTCACAGAAAGCTATTGTAGATCAAGCTAAAAGGCTTGTGGAATCACAGCACTGGATATCTGTGATGCATTATGTTTACGCAGCATGGAACATTACAAAGCAGTTACATGAGTGGAATAATCAAATTCTTTGTAATTTGACTCGTAAATGTTTTAAAAACTTGACGCATTTTTGTTCATTAGCATTGAAGAAAGGAAATTTTCCTACTGCTGTATTGGATATGTTCGCTGAGAGGTAAGGGCAGAGGAAGCTATTTGTTTCTACAGGTTGTTAACGATGTTTGATTAATTTTTTCACAGGCTCGAAACAATGGTTGTTGACTTTGAGGATTTAAAAGTTTGTTTACAGTTGATAAACGAAGTTAAAAGCAACGAGGGTTAAACATTTATTCTACGTCGTACCATGGGGGCCATACGTATCATAAATATTATCGATATAAACATATATATTTTTAATATATGATTAAATTTTAATTGTGATGTAAGATCTCTGTAAAGAGTTCTAACTGCCACTGTTAAATTATTATATTTTTTACTCTACCTTTTTATAACATTCGTACAATCACATAATGAGATTCACATGGACCGGTATTATCTTATTAATTTTAAGAATATTTCGATATTCTAGTGATATTTTTATGTCGGATTGTTTAAAATGCTTGATGTTTTTGTCTCGAGAGTTGCGTTTACCGAGATGTTGCTTAAAAAGCATGTTATCAGTACAAAGATAACTCATGTTAAGTGCGAGCCTAGTTAAGATCTAGCGTTTGTTATTTATAGTTTACTCACGATAGATAGCTTTCAAAATATTTATGTGGTTTTATGCTTTTTTTAACGCCTTTCGTGTGTATTCGGTTAAAAAATATGTTGTAATGACACTTACCTCATTGGTATAATTTTTCATTTGTATTTTTCGATGACAATAAACGTACATTATATATAAAAGGTTGGTTTCTATTAAAAACAATTTATTCGTCATAATATATCATGCATTCTTACATAATATATCCATTATTACTTCTGAAAGGCACATACTTCATTTAAGAGTGTTTGTGTGTATTCTGTGTATATGTATACGCGTGTACGTGCGGGCGTCAGAAATATCCTGAGAGCAAATTAATATTTCTTTTATGTAACTATACACATCGTTTAATTTTCATTTTAACAGTACAACGATCGCACTCAGAATTTTTCTGATCGGGCCATTCGGATTTTCCCCAAGTAATAATTAATCAATCGTACAAGTGTCTAGCCAAGTGTTGTTAGGTCGACGAGTTAAGAGATTTTCACGTTGATGGACACTACTCCAAGCCGGAGAGCAACGCAATTAAAAAGAAAACAACGTTGGACGTGACCGTTCTGCAATAATCGAGATTCTTCCGTGAATCTCCCGCGTACAAGGCAAAAATACCTTTGTTTGTATGCAACGTCGTTCAAAAAACTGCGTACTGGCAAGATTAATTTCTTAGGAACATTTTCGAAATCCGAATATCGTCAAGATCGGATTTGAAAAAATTCCGTTGGACGAATAAAAACGTAACAATGAGCGCAACAATGATCTGACTTCATCTAAACAAAAACATTTAGGTGAAACAAATTAGAACGTACGTCTACGTCTATTTTGCGCAATATGCGTAACATAAAAACCCTCCTGGCACTGGAAGGTGGGATCTTTTTAAAAATATTTCCCAACGAGCTTCGAAGAGACGCGAATTCTAAAATTAAGGAAAGAACTCTAATCGTTTCGTTGCTATTTAAAACCAATGAAGATGAATGCCTTTTAAAAATTAATGATGTAAAAAATCAAGTTTATATTCCGATTGAAAGTGAATCGATTTTTAGTCGGCGTCCCTTCAGTTGGGATAGATTCTAAAAAGAA
>SHCU01000568.1:10609-42610 GCA_004307685.1 Ceratina australensis | reverse complement strand
ATCAAGTTTATATTCCGATTGAAAGTGAATCGATTTTTAGTCGGCGTCCCTTCAGCTGGGATAGATTCTAAAAAGAAACTTTTTAAGTGATCTTCATCGCAATATAATACACTTAAGGCAGTATACTTAAGTGATGAACAATAAATCGAATACTACACGGGTAGTCAGGCTAAAAGTGGAGTCGCGGCCAAAGAGATTTAAAATTTCTTTCTCCGTTCAAGAAAGTGATAAACGATCAGACATAAAAGTACACTAACGCTTTTCTTCCCTAACTTAAAAAATAATAATTAAACTTCGCGCGTGTACAAGATATCCTATACGCATTATTCCTCCGAATTAACAGCTACTTAATTACACATCCCGATTGATTGATTGTTCGTTACGTTGCGAAATTCACCCATGATATCCGGGCCTGTTGGCGTTAAGTGATCGTTTCGCCTTACAATAAAGAAAAATATAAAAAGAACTATAACGTTCCCCGTTCACGCTTCGTTCGGATGACAATGGGACGCGATTAAATTAAGATAACGATCCGTAATGCGACGATACAATTATGATACTTAACGAGATAAAGCTGCGAAATGAATACTGTGGTAATGAATCATCGGATATTACAAGTACGCCGGCCATGATGCGCCTCAATCCACTTTCGCCGGTTGCACCCTTGGGTATAGCTGAAAGGATCAATTAAATAAACCGTAAAATAGATGAATGTGGAAATGGACAGTAGAGGATACTTCAAGGTTGATGTCTCTTCATATAATTTCACAAGTATGTCTTCGTGATTCGCTCTTTAGTGAAGTTCGAGCAACTTACGCCAAGTAAATTCCGAGGTACATAGCCTTCTTTGTGTCCCAGTTTGCTCCACCACCACTCTCTCTCGTTGTCGTCGCCTTTTCGAAGAACGACCAAGGAATCGCCGTTCTTCAGAGTCAGCTCATCGCTGTGCTGCGCCTCGTAGTCGAACACCGCGTAAACCTGGCCGTTGTTCATTATACCGAGCTTCTCTTGGACACCTGATAGAAAACACAAATTATTTAATGCAATTCTAGACAGATTCAACAATTATTATATTAAATTTATACTGACTGTACAAATATTCTGAGCAGCCATCGAAACCCTCTTCGTCTTCCTCGCACTTCTCTGCTGCGGTTTCGTGGTCGGATAGCGTAGTGGCGAATATACATGCTCCGTGCTCCACCAGGAATTTCACCATCGATAAATTATTGCAACTCGCCGCACAATGTAACGGAGTCCTTTTATCACAATAAAAAATATCGCATGAGAAACACACCAAAGTGTACGCGTTACACGATTCAAACAACAAACATCGTTTCTTACCATCCGTCGCTGTCTTGAGCATTCACGTCACAACCAAATTCTACTAAGAATTTGACGATCTCCAGATGACCGGCACAGATCGCGTTATGGAGTGCAGTGATTCCCTCGTCGTTTGCTGAACTAGGATTCGCAACCTCCTTAGCAGTCTTCTTCACTAGTTCCAGTTCGCCCTCCAGGCTAGCGTCCAAAAGGAGTGCCAGAGGATCAAAGGAAACTCTCCTGGACAGGTTCGCCTTTCCCGTGCTGGACTTCAGGTTCCCTTTCTTCCTCCTCAGTACCTCTCCACCCTTTCCCTCGTTATCCGCTCTTTCGGAATCCTTCGTCTTCGCCTTGTCTTCGATGTTGATCACGTTCAACGCGTCGATGATGTCTGCTTCTTCTAACTTCTCATTGCTGATCACATCTTCGTTGATGATCTTCTTACAATGGTCCGTCGTGTCGATGATCTGTGGCTGCTGCTGTTGCTGCTGAGGTTGTTGCTGCTGTTCCGTTTGCATCAGGTCCGCTGGAATTTCGGTCTCCGGAAATAGAAACGCCGGTGGCATTTCAATCCGTCGATTTATCGATACGTGAACATTCGATTTTGCGTAACGGAGTTTCGGCTGTTCGGAGTTCGGTGCCTTTTTCAGGGTCAACGGTCTAGCCTTGATGATTTGGTGGTTACTGAACTGGTTCTCCGTCGGTGATTCCGGTGGTTCGGACGTCGGTATCGGTGGCGCGTCTTCTTCTTTCTCTATTCTGTATGAAATTACACAATAACGTCAGCCGGGGCCAAAGCAGCTCGAGAGTCTCAATATCGATGAATAATTAGATTAATCGGGGGAACACGATCGACGTGATTAATCCTTGGGATTAGGGTGTTTGAGGTTGATACAACAGTATTAGATATAGGGCAGGTGGATTGAAAGGTTTTTAACTGACTAAGAAGCGCGCGGATAACGCTTGAAAGTGAACGATTAGAAAATAGAAATTTCGATCCTGCGCCTCGATCGATCGAAGAGCTCGCGTGCACTAATCTGTTGTCTCGGCTACACGGTAGTCGTTCTATTTCGGTGTCTATTATTCGAGATAGGCTTCGATTCACTGGCCAAATCGATCGTGGACTAATTAACATTTATAATTAACCCCGTAATCGATTTCCTACGTGCCCTCAAAATTGTAGATTTAACTCCGCTTTTCTTCGAGGAACAGCTAACTTAATACAGATCACACGAATCCACAATTTCAAATTAAAGGACTCAGAAACATGCATGTTTAAAGTTGCAAATTAAAATATTAAAATACCTTTGATTTATTCCCAAGTTGTTCTTCTCGCCGATACCATCCCCTGAATTGTCGATCTTTTCGTGATGGGTCAGCCGGGGCGGTGGATTCGGTTTGCTAGGTTTTGGGGGTAGCGCCGGTTTCGTCTTGTCCTCAATCATATTTTTTCTCTCGTTCTCGTTCTTCAATCTGTCAAACTCCGCGTTCTTCGTTAGGGCTTCGAACTTCCCATTATGCTCGTGCTTCGCCACGGTGTTCTGCTCGAACTTGCTCTGATTGTTCTCAAATTTCGCCGGTTCCGGCTGTTTGAACTGCTGCCCCCCGGTCTCGTACTTGTTTGATGGCTCGTGCTTGAATCCCGCGCTGTGCTCGTACTTGACCGATGGTCTCACCTCGTGTTGATCGTGTTTACCGTACTGTTGAGTATTCTGATTGGGATCGTACTTGGTCCCATGGATCTGTTCGTGTTTAGCCTGACCGGTTTCGTACTTACTCTGTTCAGCCTTGGTCACGTTATCATACTTGATCGTTTGATTGCCGAGTTGTTCATGTTTGTTCGACTGCTCGTACAGTTTCACCGGCTGATTGGTTTGTTCGTACTTCCCGTGTTGCTCGTATTTCGAATGCTGCTCGTACTTCATCTGATGAGGATCGTATTTGAACACCTGATTCGACTCGTACCTTTGCTGTTCGTGTTTAGCCGGCAGCGCGTGCTCGAATTTCTCTTTTCCTTGTTCGAACTTCATCTTGTCGGATTGCTCGTTGCCAGCCGTAGGACTGAGCGGTTGGTTGTACCTTTGAACGGAATTACCATAGCTGGTCCCGCTGGACGACGTGAGAATGGTGGACGGCGCGTTGGGAGAATTCTGAGACTGATACATATGCGTGTTCGGTTGAGCGGAATGTTGAACACCGGGGTAGTTGTGTCTCGACGTGTACGCTTGCTCTTGGCTGGTAGGAACGGGTTGATTCGGTTGTAGTTGATTAGCGTTCTGAGCGCTCAGGCTAACAAAATTTTGCGCATTCGTGTGCCCACGACCGATTAGACTCAACGTCTGTGGCATCACGGGATGGATCTTCGTAGAGGACGTTTGATAGATCTGAGACTTGACCGAGAAACTCGGAGCTACGCTTGATACCGGTTTCTGGTGCATTTGAAGGTTCCTGTGATTCTGGGTTTGCGTGATGGACACTGTGGTACCAAGGTTCGACGCCGAGGAACCAACGGTGTGTTGTTTTTGCTGTACATTTCCATGCTGTTGTTGCTGAGTCTGAGGCTGTTGTTGATGATGGATCCGAAGATTCTGGGATAGCCCATCCGAGCCGAAATTGTGCGAGCTGAGTAAATTGTTGTTCGTACTGTTCGCGTTATTATTGTTATTGTTGTTGTTATTGTTGTTGCACGTCTGCTGCATATTAGGCTGACCGGGTAGGTTCTGATTGTGCTGTTGCTGATTAGTGCCCAATAATTGCGACTGGCCTAGGAACATCAATTGAATCGCGGTTAATTAACACGATGGTTCTAGTAAATTAAATATCGAATTTACCTACCGAGCTCTCGATTACGTTACACCAATTATCAGTGGCAATTACCTTGAATGTGTGATTGGGATTGGCTGTGAGCAATCTGATGTCCGAACTGCTGACCGAATGCCGCTCTTTGTCCTAGCTGGGAAGCGCTGGCCGAGTGCTGAATCTTGTTCTTGTTAACGTCGTCCTCGGCAGCTTTAAAGTTCACCGTGAATTTGGTGTTGTACGGCAGTGTCTGGTACTTCGGGTCGTTCTTGTTCAGATTGAAATCGTTGTCATTCGGTATATGGGAGTACGGCTCGATAGCGGCTATGTTTCCGGCTGGCCTCGACTTCCCGCCGGCGTTAAAGTCCAGCTTCGACTCCGTGAAACCGGTGTTCGCGTTCGTACGGTTCCCGGAGCCTAATTGTTCGCTCAGTCGCTGGTTCAACGCTCTTTTACGCTGCAGCCGGCCCTGAAGTTGAGCTATCCTCGCGTCTATCGACGCCATCTCAGCCTGACGCTGCGCCAGGGCCAATCGTTGCTGAGACACCACCTGATTCTGCTGCTCATTCATCTTGTTACGGTACTGTCGATACAGAAAAATAAACAAAACTCGTCGCAACTCGAGCATCGGAGCTCGGCTACTTAGAAAACTATTCAATAAAATTTATGCTAATGAGAAATGAAGTTCTGGCAGTCTCATTTACCGGATCACTACACTAACTGGACTATTTAACTAAACTGTCTCTGAACTCTATTCCAGTTAGAACGCCCCGAGAATACTAGATTCGTCGATTGCTACAAATTCGCGAGCCATCGTTAATGATAACGCAGCTTTGAGACTTGAGAAATTTATCCGAGCTCCGCAATTAGATCGATCATATGAACAGTCAGAACTTACTGCGAATAGAAGGCTATGAAACGAACTCGCGAAAGGGAGAAAAAGGGCTCACCATAAGTTCTCTCCTGAGCTTTTCCAGCTCGGCGCTGGCCGGCGTCGACAAGTGTCCGACTCCGCTGCCGCCGCCGCCTCCGCCTCCGACGCCTCCGGCACCTCCACCTCCGTTTCCGGTCCCGGCAGCGTTCTGCCGGCCCCGCAGCTCCTCGAGTTGTCGCGTCAGCTCCTCGACCTTCGCCACCGCCAGCGAGAGTTCCTTCTCCTTCTCATTGAACAACGCTCTTATGCAGTCCAAATCCGAGGCTGCGAAAATAAAGAAATACGTGTTTTCTTTCAAGTTTATTTGTCGCTGCAACAGCTGAAAGGGTTGCGAAAAAACGTCTATCTACAAGACTATGAAAACGGATTTGTTGTTACAGTTTTAATAATGTACTGGAAATATATTTATGTGGCAGTAAAAATAAGAGGTAGATAGAGACGTCTCCCGCGGAAAGAAAACTGTTTTGAGGAATACCGTTCCTTGGATCGGAACAGCATTCTTTCGAGACGATCCAACTTCGAAGATTCTTCTGGGCAGCGTTTGAAGTCTGAGCTAGAAACTGATTCGACATATCTCTGCTGCAGAAGCGAGAGAGGAGCGTGGCCAAGTGAAACGGTCGTTTCACCCGGTAGATCTATCGTCGGCGCGAATGGAAAACTTTCTTTTAATTATATATTTTCCTCCTTTGACCCCTCCGTCTTCTCCTCGCTTTAATCTCCGCTGGAACAACGTTATCTTATTCCCTTTCTCGCTGACTCGCGGATACTCTTGTCAAAGAGTAAATTATCGGGAACGGATTCTCGTTGCTGAAATACATAACAAATACAGTATCCTTTCTCCAGGACGGAGAGAGCATTCGATGGGATAGAATTCTCTTTCATGGAAAAAACGATGAGTCTTCTTTTAGCCTCGTGAAAATCACCGGATCGTTCTCATTTTCTCTACTGGCACGGTCTCTCCTCCGTTTTTGTCCCGGGTAATGATTCAGCGGCTAATCATCCGGACGCAAGCAACGACGTAATGAAAATCGTTGTCGCGTAAACTATTCCTTTAATTGCTTCTTTCCCAACTTTCCAAACGCTAAGCCGCTGCTTTCTCATCGCACGCGGATTACCACGAATAAAAAAAGAAAGAAAACAGTCTATCAAATTACCAGGTTTCATATGAATTTTTCAATCGAGGAATTAGATCTGTTTCTCGTTTCAACACGATTGCAGAATTCCTCAATGGTTGAGTTCTGCCTAAGTTGCAAACGAAAGTTTCTCTTAAAACGAAGTTCTTTCGAGAGGCTTGGTAAAGTCAAACAAATCGAAAGACAACATCGATCCTAATCAATCTTCCTGGCAAAAGCTTCTCAGTTATCCGGCAGCAATTTTTTTTCTATTAGACGAACCGGTTCGAAGCTCTCCATCACTATCGGTCTTCGCGAACGGTCGTTCATCGGATTGCAACAAGCCTGTCTCTGGTTTTCCAGGTTGATTCGCTGGAAAACGTCGCGAGCGTAACCACTCGACCGTGCGTCGGCTGTCTGCTCCTCCTCGCTTCCATCGTCGTGGAAGGAACCGCCTCGATAGCTCGCGAACACGGGCACGTAGCTGCTGCTGCTGCTGCTGCTCGCAGGAACATCTCGAATAAGGATCCCGATGTATCCGACGCGACGCTGCGTCTCGCGTGGTGAACGTGATTCGACTGCTCCGTCTCCAGTTTCGTTTATTTGTCTCCGGTGTCTCGTTTCCCTCCGGGAAAAGTGACGCTTATTGCGATCCTTCTCGCCGAGGACACGGTAAGCACGGGAATTTTCAGCATTTTCGGTATACTATCGTATTTTCCTACTGCGTAATTAGGGGACCTTCAGGGAATTCGCGACAGGGAATTCTTTTAACGAAGCCTTCGCGAAAGGACGTGTCCACGTTTTCTCATTTCCAGGGCGTTCGACTAAAAATGGGCTCGAGACCCACGGCATGGTCTTGTTCAAACTTCGCAGGTCTTTCGCTATCTTTAATGCCATTTCCCGCGGGATAGGAGCTACATGAAGAAAAGTAGACGATGCGCCTAGGAAAAAGAGAAAGGATGCGGGAAGAGAGTTTCGCTGTTGCTCCGCAAAGGAACGATCGATCTCGGCCGACGTTTTATTAGATTAGGCTTTTCATTTCCATTTCTCTCTTGTCTTCCCTCGCGAGTAAGATATATACGTTGGTTAAAAATTATCGCGAACGGAGACGGGTGATATGTACGTGTAACTTGAAAATTATGTTACGGGAAAACGCGGTTAATCCGCGAAGGAAACAGGTGGAAGTTGAGACAATTTCTAGTTTTGGGGACGGCTGCTGCACCGAAAATTGGAAAATAGATTGTAACTGAGTATATGCCGCAGCTTTCTAAAGAGAGCTTTGAAAGTTTACTCCTTGGGGAACACCTGGCTCTCTGATTCGGCTGCTTTGCAAATTCTTAGGGCACTAGTGCTCTTTGAACTTACTCACAAGCTGCTTACTTCTCTTTTTTAAATAGAGATAATTTACCTATACAAGTGTAATTATCAATCAATATATTGTATTGTTTTGTGAATCTGAATACGTATTGTTTATGTTTTAAGACCCAATCGTTCAGTGCTCGAAAATGTAATTCTTGTAATTCTTGTATGTAATGTGAATTCTTGTATTCTTGTAATGTAATTCTTGAATAAAAGTAAACCCATTACCGGTGATATATTTCTGAACGCACCGCCCTGACCCTGCATCCTTGATTAGCTTCTCGCGGAATCGCCGTAACCACGTGGTTATTGAGAAAATCCTTGAAACTTTACCATCCGGCAAAAGCGAGAGAATCGTCACAATGAAAATTCAAATAATCTAAATAATGAAATCTGCATGAATTAAATTGATATCGCAGCGTGACTGAAGACAGCGTCGCTCGGAGCTGTGGTTTGATGAACGCGTATCGACAACACTGCTCGCGTTGACAGAGCCCATTGTTTAATTGTACGCGCTAATTGAAATATAGTATTGAGTTAAATGTTTTGTCCAGTTTGCACCTCTTCAACGCGCCCGGATTTTGTAAAGAGTCCAAATGGCATCTGCGGTTCCACCGTTAGAAACATCAAACTAATTGCTCGGTGCGAGGCTGAATCAATAGTTATCTGAAAATAGTGTGCTTTTACCGAAATTACGCCGCGGCTTCCCGATTAAACAGCTCGCTTTCGGTGAAACCAGACCCGTGAGCATAACAGATTTCTTTATCGTTTCACTCCGTTTCGATGGATCCAACTTTTTCCTTCATTTTCAATCTCGTCCTATTCGTAATATTTTACATCAATCATATTTGTATTTATTTGAAGGACTTCGCTTGTTTTATCTGACAAAAAACCAGAGTGGTATAATTATCCATGAAGTTTGCAGGTGAAAGGTAGAGCTGTAAACGTTTACTCGGAAATTTGTGCACCTATATTCATCAGGTGGCTGGGATAATTAACTGGTCTCTTCTTCCGACCATATGAGGTCCCTGTTAATCGTTTCTAGTTTGATTTACGTCGGCATTGTGGTTGCGGCGATTATCGATCGCGCGAGACGATGTGCACATTATGAAATCGCTGTTCGAGGATCTTGGAGTACGGTAATTGCTAGCACGAAACTGCTCCGTCCTGGATGTAGCCGCGAGATTTGTCGATTCCCCAATTCCGAGTCGAGGAAATTTGTGCTCGTCTTATGCAAACTCGCGACAATTTCCCACGACCATCGAGAGGGAAAGAGGATCTCCTCGCGAGTTTTCATTGAGAACGTCCGTTCGGATCGCTGGGAGAATTAACTGCCGACTTCTTACACGATCTTTGAATCATTTTACGGTTTCCCATCCCCGAACACCCATACTTCCAACTCCTATAGACTCTCGATATTGATTCGTTTAAAAAAAAAAGTAACGGTTGGTCTGACTAGGATTTCCGACCCGATTGCTTTTCACGCTGAATTTAATCACCGAAGTTCTGTTGCACCCAGCAAAAACGTGTTTTTAGAACGATCTCAGACTCTGGACTTCATGCATTTCTAACAAAAAAATGCACGTGTAGGAGATCCGAGCATATGATATCAAATGATACGCAGACGATCAAACGTGGAACGGATATTACTATTTTTAGGAGACAGAAATCCTATTTAATTTTCTGAATTATTGAATGCATAGGAATTCGCGTTCCGGTATCACGAATCTTATCTTACGATCCTATGGAGAACGAGATGCTGAATCGAATTGATTACAAAGTCAGTGGGACGAAAAATGAACTGATATCGGTCTTGGAGGGTTAATGCAGAACCGAAAGAAGATCGTCAGGGTGATCCGATGAAGTTGAATTTGGGCTCGGATATACGTATTGGTTGGCACGCGTATTTATCAGAAATCCATTCGGTCAGGAGCGAGCGTAGACAGACGGAAAACACGGTGTACCCGCGACCACGGATGCCAGGAGGCGTATCGAATCTCGAAACAACCAGGGAGCGAGAGTTCGCGAGCCGCGCGGTAGATATAGCCAGAGATATTCGATAATGAAATTCTAGGTCATCGGACAATCGCGCCAAGCGACGATACATCATTCCGTCACCCTCTCGCTCCCTTCCGGTCAGATTATAGACTCGGTTCACGGTCTCGTCAAGTTAATTTTAAGCGAATATTCTCCAGCCGGTTCGCGATTTTGCGTACCGGAAATTAAAGGATACTCTGAAATCAAGTCAAAAATATTTATTACCACATTTCCCTTGAGATTCATACTCGACATTCTTAAAAGTGCTCGCAGCGATTCTAAAACTTCGCCTCACCGAATAGGCCCTGCTTTTTATCACAGATCGTGTAAAAATAATTTGGTATTCCGAAGGTAGGAATGGTACCGATAAAAGTTTTATGAGATTTTTAGACGAACCAAGACTTCGTGAGAGTCCCACATACATCAGGCAAGCATGTAGAATTCTGTTTTTTTTTAGTTTGAGAGACTTTCTTCCTGAAGACAAGACGAACTCACGGAGGATGTATGTAAAAGTAAGTTTTATCTTTTTTAAATCAAACGAAGCTACCGTAAAAAAAAAAGCGAGTGAAACATTTCACTTGTTCCTCGTTTTGTCGCAGGAGATCGGGCAGCAGGAGATCGACCTCCGAGAAGCTGCATTTTTTCCTTCTTTACCTCGATCATAAAACCGGAATAAAAGCGAAGCCTTCGAAAAATCGGACTGCACGACCCGTGGGAGAACGTATTCTTCGACGCACAGAAGTTGAACCAAAGGGAGTTGGGTGTTCTCGCGCGAATACAAAATCTCCCGGCGAAACTCCGGCTGCCATCCCCCAAAGCGTTCTCGGGAAAGTTTCGCCACCGTGTTCGGGGATCTGAGAATGTTCCGGTGCTACGAAACCGATCACCGTGCCGACACTCGTCGCACGGCAAATCTGTGTTTTACTTTCTGCCAACGAAAACTTCACCGACTTTCGAGAGAAGGCACTTTCTGCTATCATTGGAAAGGGATTCGAACCGCCGCGCGAACGACAAAAATCTGCTATTTATTCGGCAAGGGAATACCCGTCCGGGTTCGAGAGGAACGTTGGAAAAATTTACACTCCGTAACGATTATGTAAAAGCGAAGCCGTGGGATACTCTTCCTCTCCGTCGCGTGTCTTACTCGTTCCGGCGTTCGCTCGCAGCTTTCATTTCCCGGGAGCATAAGATTTTCCGATCGGTCAGCGCTTATCAAGCGTTTACGGTAGGATCGAATAGAGAAAAAGCGGGAACAGGTGTTGACGAACCGTAGAATATTCCGATGTAACTTCGCTCGGTGAATGAACAATTTTTCTTATCTCATAAAATCAAGGCTACGCTTCAAGAATGAAACAAAGTTAGTACATCCACGCGAGCGGAGTTCATAGGAAACTTTTGTAGGAGTTCGGAGCCACCCTCCAAGTTTAAACTGCTGTACAAGGAACATTCATAGCGAACCACGGTTTCCTTACCCGAACTATCGTTTCTTATCAAACGCGATCCAACTCTTTTTTCAACGCGGCGATTAATCGTAAAAGCAAACAGAAAAATTAGTTCCGCTTTCAACGAACTTTTGTAACAACTGTCTCGCCGCGCAAACCTTCTCCCGGAACATTTGTCTGGGAGTTTCCTCGCGCAGAGGAGGAGGAGGAGGAAGCGGGAGATCACGTTCGTTCGTAGTTCTATTTGTTCTCGGAGAAGAAAGCGAGCAACGTTCGCTCGATCATATTCCTGCTACGTCAAAAGGAGATTTCGCGATCGGAAGAGGGTCACGGTTGCGTTAACCCAGTTCGTGAAATTTAGCCTTTAGAGACTCGGAAATATCGTCCCTCGGTTCCCATCTTGCAAAACGCACAAGTCACATTCTTTCCGGATAGATCAAAAAGTTGATTAGTCTCCTGCGTAAGCGAAGATCAATCGATAAAGAGCTTTCCCTGTTACTTTCATCTCCGAATCTAAAAAAAGTAAGAGTTATAAATAATTAAAACACATTTTAAAAACAAGTTTCTAAAATCAGAAAGTACTCTCAAAACCGTGAAATCGTTTTAAACGACACAAGCATCGCGACGTTCCTTTGATCCGACAGACTTCACGACTTCCGAACAGTCTGTTAAGATTCTTTTATCGTGCACAAAAAAAATGTTTCAGAGAAGAGATGTATGATGGTAAGAATTTGGTAAACGAAATTTATACACATTTTGACCTATAACCGAGAGAGATTTAAGTACGTACTTGGTAATTCTTGATTCGTCATACATATGTAAGAGTGATATTTCCTCCACTCGGGTGGGAATTTCTATCCGTGTGCTTTCCAATTGGATCAAGGCCTTCGGGATCCCCCTTTTCCGCATCCCACGTTCTCGTTTTAATAATTTAGGCGTGCTCGTACCATTTATCGGCGCGATGAACACTTTTCCCTTTCGAATGCACTTGATTTATTTTTGCGATACAACACCGGGTCAATCGAAGGTAACGAGGCTCGTAAAGTGATTAGATGAAAACCGAAGGATAACGAAAGTCTCCGTCGTACGCTCGCGCCCGCCTCGCGGGCGGCAAAAGGAAAAAAGTTCTGCAATTTCCAGCAACACGTTCCCATTTCTGATTTCGCGTCAACTCTGCGCTCGAATCGATTCGGCAAAGTTTTACAATTGGATTTCATCTGCTCAGCTTTAGAGATAATGGTGAAACTCGAGAGGAAAAATGTGTCCGGTCTCCGGGAAAAGGTCACAGCGAGAGACTCCGAATTATGCCGCTGCGAGATCAAAAAGACACTTGCCGTGGAGATTTTCATGAAAAAAGTTATGATCGAACGGAAATAAAAGAAAGATTGACTGGCCAATTTTCGAGAGCGAGG
Organism: Ceratina australensis; assembly: GCA_004307685.1. Lineage (NCBI taxonomy): Eukaryota > Metazoa > Arthropoda > Insecta > Hymenoptera > Apidae > Ceratina > Ceratina australensis. The sequence goes on along the minus strand of SHCU01000568.1, from coordinate 30,195 downwards.
AAATCTAGTTTGTCAGAAGAAAAAATTGGCAAAGTAAATTCCTGTCAAAGAGACTAATTAAATTTCTCCGTATCGGTTTTCCGCGACGCGATATCCTCGAATTATTCTAATTTGTACGTTGCGCGTAAAAAACCTGGCATAGATTTCCGGATTAAGTCCTGCTGGAATTACCATTCGGAAATATCTCTTTGCTCAACGTCTTTTCACTGTAACGAGCACAAGGATAGAGTTTCGCTCGGGAACCGACATCAAACTCTTTGTCCGAGTTCCAGTTTTGAATATGGAAGCTTTCGCGTGCAGAGAGAAGTACACGTATAATATCTGTTAGAGAAAGAGATCAAACGCTCTTTGCCACTGTTACAAACTTAGATTTCCACGTTCCAAATCAGAACTCTACGAGATAAGTGTTAACGTTGTATATCCGGGTCGTGTTAACTAGTCCCGTCAGCCTAATCTGTTGGAATCACGACTCGCGCTACGGCGAATGGCGCGTACTAATCTCCTTCGGGATTAAGCCATTAACAGCCGGTCCGTGTCCGTTATCAATAGCCAGAAAAAGATGGAGTACGCTGCGATCTCCAGCATTAATACCATTTCTCTCTGATTATCCTCAATCAAATATCAATTGTATCAAAATCTATTTAATTTCATTGATATTCAATTTAATTTTCTAGCTTATAATGCAGGAATTTGCCTTTGCAGGATTTCGTTGCTTCGATTCGTTTCTCGAATTTGCCGTGTTTAATACAAATTCACGGTCTGTCAAAAAGTTCGGACGGCCGTTCGTGCGATGAAGTGGAAATTATTAGACGGAAAATAGGTAGGTGAAGTTACGATCACGCAGTCGCGTCTGCCAGTTCGGCAGATTTATTTTCCGCGAAACTACAGGCGCGCAGCGTATTCGGTGCGAGGATCCGGCAACTTTTTCTATCCCGTGGAGAAGGTTGGACGCGATTTATTTTCGTCAATCTTCCCTTGAACCCAACGACGGATGGCTGCACTTAAAGGCCTTACATTTTTTAAGGACATTTAACTGCACTCTCTGTTCAAAAGAAGCTCTCGTCGCGTTACGTCTCCTTTTATCCAGATTTTATGATCATAATTCATGATGCTCTTCGTCCCTTTATACCGAGATAAACTTGTACGCTGAAGCTCCGATGAAGGCAAACGGGATGCTGAGAATGAAAAAAACATTCGATCTTGTCTGTCGAAGTGTTACGTGTAGATTGTAAAATCTGATCTCCCGAGAGTCTGTAGAACGCCCTTTACCCTCTTAGGGTTTCCTCGCGAGGAGCGGACTCTTTGTCGATGCCAAACAACTCTCGGTTCAAAGAACTTTACCGGATTTATCTTGGAACGAGGTAAATCCGTCGACGACGACGCGACGTACCGTCGAGCAACTTCTGTCACATCGGACGTCGTCGAACCGGTCCAAGGGTCTTTCCGTCGTCGAAACGATCTCCTTACTCCTGGGCCGAGAAATATTTCGGTGTAAATACGACGTTCAAAGGCGAAGAGTACGGCTGCTCGTGGGAGCAGCGAGACGCGTCGAAGAACGATTTCGAGAAGGAAAAAGGAGGATCGCGTCGCGTCCTGACTTCAGCCACGGTGAATTTATACGGGCCACCTAATTTTGTCCGCGAAACCGTGCACACCGAGAGAGAGAGCGAGAGAGTGGGGGGAAGCGGAAAACTCCCTTTAATTAAACCGTGCCCTGAGCCTCGACCGTTTAATTCGTAGGATCTCTTTTTAAATAAACCGCGGCCGGATTTTTACCTGAATCACGGCCGTGTCTGTTTCGTTTCGCTCCAATCTTCGCGTGCCATCCAGTCGAGAAGGAATATTTGAAGAGCCGCTTTGATAACGAACGCGAAAAAGTTTACTACGTACACCCCCGCCGCCGACGGTCGATACGTTTGTATATGAACTTACAACTGCGTTTCAATTTTCTTCGCCGGTACAAACTCTGTTACGTGTTCGAAGTTGAAATTAATTTGACGAAGCATCTAATACCTTGCAACGACGTTTGGGCGTATAATTTAAAGGATAACTGTATCAGACCGGAACGTCTGCTCGCGGAGTGTATGCTGTTCGTAAGTCCGTTTTCGGATAGCACCGCACGAATATGAAAGCGTACCGCCGGTTCCACCGGCTATATTGGATCCGAATAATAATACAAAGTTTCGAACAGGATCCACGCTCCGTTGCTCGAGAAACTTGCAACAAGTACGACGCGACGCTTATGCCCGAACTTATTCCACCGATGAATTTCCATCGTTTGCATTTCTATGAGTAATCAGTCGCAGGAGTCGGTGTCGCCGTACAGAGAACAAACTACCCTGCGCCTTCAACGCGATAGCTGTTCGATCGGACTCTTCGTTTCAGCTAATCTGCTCGCTTTGGTTAACGAGTCGCCGCCCGCTTGTTCGTTCGAGGGAGGTCGCGATTTGACGAACACGAGCGAGCGAGACAATTGGGGTGGACGACGATTTTAATTGAGAAGGGATAGACGTCCCGGCACCGAATGCGAGTGTTGGTAACAAGCGGAGCTTTCTCTCTAAATGCGATCGCGTGATCCCAGACTCACTCGAAAGCTGAACTCCACTCGAACAACGAGGTACTTACTCGGGATGGTGTTTGGAAGACCACGGGACGGTAGAGGTGTCGCTTGGCTTGTAACGAGGCCAGTCGAGCTATTCCTCGTTCCAGAGGGAATGAGATTTCAGGGACTTATGGCCAGCGATACAAGATTTTTTACAATTGAAACAATGCGGGATTTTTCTTTCAGCGTTTCAATATCGGCGGATGGAACTGAGGGCTCGGATTGATTTCGTGGAATAGTCGATGGAGAGAAGAGGCCGCAAATACGTGGTCGTAAATCCGGTATCATTCGTGTCCAAAACGGACAGACGGAGGCTTTCGAGGAAGGGTATATCCGATTCGAATGGGGGCCATTTTGCCCGCGAAATCTTTATTGAATTCGATATTCCGCCGTGGCTGGCTCGTTCGATATCCTTTTACGAGACGTTCGATCCCCCTGAAAATTACGGCAGATCGCCTTCCCGATCGAGAACACGAATCAAACCGTAACGAGCCTCCTCCGTGGCTGAGTTCAACGATATTCCTCCCGGCCACCAAAATGGACGCAGGAATTCCCCTTTATTCTTCTCCGTTCGTTCGCACGGCTATTTATTTGGCCACTCGTTCGCCTCTCTGCGCTCGGATCGAACTTTCACCGTCGAGCGCAATATGCCTTCGATGCTCCACGATAGAATTGGATTAACCAAGTTTATCGTCGTTTTAAGGGCGCCCCGCTACAAAGCAGGATCCAGGGCTTATGACCGGTACTTTAGGATCAAACAAGAGCTCGTTTTCCCTCTTTTTATGTCGAGGCATAAGAGGCTCTTTAGGAGGATTGTGATTCGACGAGACGGACCAAGTTTTTCAAAACTTACGTCCAGCTTGTCTATATATTTCTACCGAGTGTGTAAAGCACAGCGTGCGAACGGTTAAACGCGAGGCGATAAAAAGATGACACTGCTATAAGGAAACGGATAGAGAGAATTGATAATCGACTTACTCAGCGTGGCGTTGTTAGCACGCGACTGGTCGGTCTGCGATCTGAGCAATCGCAGCCGATTCAGCTTGCTTTGTTGTTGGTCCAGCCTATGCCTCAATCTAGCGAGTTTGTCCTGCTGTGCTGGCTCCTGAAACAGTAAACACCGGTCACTGAGTACAGCGATTGGACACAACGGAATAACGGCGTAAACCGCACCGAGCCTAGAGTAGAATACACGTAGGCTAACAAACGCGTGAGGGAGATCGACGAATAGGTCTGCGGAATATTTCAAGCGGTCGTCAAATAAAGGGCTCATTTGTGTTGTTCCGCCGAGTGACTTAGCTACCCTGCCTTCGTGATTAATGCAGCTCGCGAAATGACCACATGAACTCGACTTTGGCCAACAAACACGACGAATTTTGGACCTACCGCTAACTGATCATTTATTAAATTCTCTCCACTATAAATCAAAATATACTTTTATTAAAGAAAAATATTAAATTTTAATTAAAATCATCGAAATGTGAAACAATAAAGATGGATATAATTTTGTAAATTTCCTCTGTTCGTGTCATAGATTCACAGACTGTCTATACTGTGTACAACGTGGCCATTAAAAAGTCGTCGAGCTTATAAAGAAAGCCCCGGCCAGGGTCTGATATCCACCACACGGTGGATTCACCGACCGAGAATAAAACTTTCCATCTTCAGGGTATCGAGTCTCGTCCTCATCTTGGAATAGAGCCACGGCGGCTGGGATTAAGGCTTTCAGGTCGTACGAAATCCCGGCTGAGTCCTGTCGCCGCCCTACCCTATCTCGTATTAGTTTGAATCGTTCGTGAATCTGCCGCCTTCGTTGCGCGACCAACGACGACGCGCGTTCACCCGACGCGCGTCACGGGATTTCACCCGGTCGATTTTATCGGGATGAACGATTTATCGGGATGAACTATATTGAAAGCGAAGGACGAGAAAATTCTATAGAGAATTACGTCTAGGAGTCGCGAGTCAAAGATAAAGAGATTCCGAGGTAATTAAGTTGAGTAAAATGACGATAAACTACTTTAGAAATTACGAGGGCTCCGTTGTAAATTTTTCAAAGCCATCCCCGGCATCCGGCGAGGCGTCTGAATTTGTTGTTCAAAGTAAGGAGGAGCTCGCAGGAGATTAGAGCTACGCGACGCGACGCGAACTAGGCGAAGGGCGCGACGTTCTTAATCTCGTTAATATCGCAGAAGAAGAGGCTCGTTACACGCGCGTCGAGTCGAGTGCTAAGCACATCCCCGAGACAAGGAAGACGTTCTCTCGCGAGCTGGTTCACGGGAAAAATACGACGCGCGGGTACGCAAGAGGATGTGAGAGAGGGCGACCTGATTAAAATCGCGCTCTAAGCGGATCGAGCTTAATCGGCGATTTTCAAATCGCTCCCATCTCCCTACTTCCAACCCGGACGCCGCTTTTTGGCCGCTCGTTACTTGATCCTCCGCCGATAAGCCGAACTCCCTGATGCAATTTTACGTTATCGAAATTCTTTCACAAAATTTCACAAAATCTCCAAGGAGAGGTAATATCGCAGAAAATCGCGGGAGCAGAGTTTTTATACAGATGTTATCCACACAAAGGAGCTTATTCAATTGAACCTCGAATTCGTAAAATTGCGAGGAGCCTCTTTTCAAGTAAATTGCACACAGTGCGCATTTATGGAAAAGCTGAATAGGAAATATATAGATATATCAAATATTAAAGCCGCGCGCACATGATTAAGCAAATTTAAATTGACGGCACAAATGTTTTATTTTCCATAAAAATCCGCGTCCTACTCGTAAGCGCCAAAGGAATTATGCAAGCTAAGCTTGTCATTAATAGCGTGTCGCGTCGCGATATAATCGTCGTATTCCACCTGATCCCTCGCGCTTCCCCATACATCATGAAACATCCACCATCGGGTTCTCCATCCAGGGCCAAGGTCATGACAGTCAAGGTCATCCTAACGGTAGACACAAATCGATTGCCTTCGCTTCTTTTTCACATCCTTTTATCGTTTTCGCGCGTCACATGGAAGGCACGCACGCGATTCGACGCGCGTTTCGCAAGGAACACCTGGCGCTCTTCAAATATTTCCGATTATTCAACGAACACTGAGACCACTTCCATATTTAGAGATTTTACCAGATTGTTAGGACTATGATCGAAAAGACCACAGGATGGTTCAATTTAAAAAAGTGAACAAGTACACGACGTGGATAATGACATAAAAAAAGGGTAGTAAGGGACGGTAATGTATCCGCAGTTTGATCACGAGTGCACTGACTGACAATGCAGGATGGATGTAATTGCTGGTTGCTCTGCGGCTCGATCCCTGCTCGGAGGATAGAAACCTGCTAATTATTTATCCGGCTCGAAGCAGGTGTTCGTTGCGAGAGTAACTTCAACCGTCCGGAAGGTGCATCCTACCTCGGAGCAAGCTCGCGAGCATGAATCTCGTGGCAAACCGTTACGACATCCTCGATGGTAGACAGCTCTAAAGGCATAGGTACGACTGTCGAGGCTAGCAAAGGATATACGGGTACGCGTCATAAACCGCGCGGGGTAAGACCTGTTCGGGGAAATAGAACGCTTAGCCTAATCGAGAATTACGAGCCTGACGATGCGCGCTTTATTGCGTACGCCGATAAATTTCGCTGCCGACGCGTGAATTCGCGTGAAACCCTGACCCGGCGCTGGCGAACGACGCGAAAAATCATACGAAAAGGACAGTTATCCGAGGGATAATAAGCAGGCGGAGAGACTGACTGGTAGGCTCATTATTAATGTGAATTATTCATGGTTTATTCAGTAGGCGCACTTTCGATCTTCATGCGAACCGTCCGATAGGCCGCGCGGTAGCCGACGAAAGTCGAGGATCATTCGGACGTTTTATGCCCGTCGAGGGTTATAACGAAGGATCTTTACGGACTGCTTTATCGTCGTTCGCCGGCTATAAAAAGCTAAGATACCGAACACCGCGTAGGGGATCTCCTACATGGAACGCAGATTGTCCTTTCGTTTAGTCACCTCAGATTTCAATTTTTCTAATCGTTTTATTAACTAATAAAAATAACAGGCAATAACCTACTCCTTGCTCGTCGAATGTCAGCTTGTTTTATTGCAAACGTTTAATTGCAATGGTTAAGCAGCGGGCACCGTGTAAGTTTGATTTATACGGCAACGAGCCGTCGGTGCTGATATTTTTTTCTCAGTTAACGTGATACAAGTCGGAATTGATGCGCGCGTGAAGATGTTTGATCGAATGATAGGAAGAGCGTGGAAAAAGGAAGGACACGGCGCGTCCGGGTAGCAAGGTCTTTAGCGGAAGCCGGTCTCATCGGCAGCCGGAAGTCGAAGGAACGCATCGCATCGGGGCATCGGCCAAGGCCGAGGGAATATTACGGGAGCTTTGTCGAGCAATTTCCAGAACGATTTCCGCGTTTAGTAAGGGGTGGAACGTAGGCGTCTTTCTCTCTCTCTTCTTACCTGTGCGCCTCGAAGCACGGCCAGACGGGCCTCTCTCTGCTCCAGGAGGCGCCTCTGCTGGGCAATTTCCCGCTGTTGCCTGGCTGCCATGCTTTCAAGCTCGCTGAGCACCAGCACAGCACCACCCCCGCCCACTGGTAACTGAAACAGAATTAAGAGTACATCAGGAAAACCGGTTACAAATATTCTACCGTCGTTGTTTATTTCTCTCTCTAGTCGAGAGATGAAAACATGCGAAAGTTTCATGCTGTAAACGTTCGTCCCGTTCTAAAAGCGTGGACGTAAAGTAACAGGGAACGCTGATCCGATTATAATAATTTCTAATCCCGAATTAACCTATACCGCCCACTCGGAAAAGGATGCAACGTAATTGCACGATAATCACGGTTGCATAATAAAATCTAGGATGGATGTCGCGGGAGGCGATCTCTTAAATGTCAGCCTGCCATTCCTCGACGAACGGCTGTGGTGGAGAGGAACAACGGACTCGCGGGAATTACGCGATTTCGCGTAAGGGAGGAACAAACGGGAGAACGAGCGGTGGGGATCCGCGGGTAAAAGAAAAACCAAGGCGAAGAAGAGTGGTAGGTCCGGACTACTCCGAGGTGCTCGCGGTTCTTTTTGCTTGACCTCGTGCACCATCTGGAGAGGACCGGCCGTCGCGCCGATACCAAGTAGAATCCCAAGGCCGACCTGGCCCTTCGAATTCCACAGCGACAAGGACTCCCGGTAACCTTCGTACGTCAAACGAAAAGAAGCGTGACTGTCCATCGTTGACTCTCCCTGCTGCACATCTTCCGTCCTCAGGATTTTCTCAATTGACATACATTTGTATAAAAAGAAAGGTTATAATAAAAATTTTACTTTCTCAATGAATCACGTGTTTTCTCATCAAGCAATTTCTATAAAAAAATGTATTATCCGTGCCTATCCGTCTGCTGCGGAATTATTAATAAACTCAATTTTCAGCAGCCAGATTAGCTTGGGAACTGTCGTTAAATAGAGGAAGGCATGACAGCTGTTGCCGCCGCTGCGGGCTTTTGTTGCACGGGAACCCCGTTCATAGAGTTCGACGCATCATTAAGGCGAGAAGCCAGCTATTAGCGTTGAAATTGATCGACTTCGTCGTCGGAGCAAAGCATTACACGATGTTCCACGTTCCCACCCTTTTCGGTCGTGGAAAATGACGAACACACTTCCATCCCACTCGAGTCCGAAGGTAATCTTTAATGCAAAGGATCAACGGACGAACGAGCGGGAGAAATCGAGGAAACTTCATCGTCGCTCGTTAACGGGCGATTCAATTTTCTTGATGTCCCGACGATACCTGCGCTCTCTCTCTCCCCGTTAATCCGAATTCGATTACTTTGCACTTTGATGACCGCGAAAGTTATCTCCTCCTCGTTCTTAGACCTCTAATGCTCCTTTCGTCGTGTCCTACCGACAGCCATCTAAGTTAAACATCGATCGCCTATGGTTTCGTGCCTCGTGCGGTTAAATATAAAAAAAAAAGAACGGGTCGTTGAACGTAACTCGTCAGAGGGAAGAACCGAACAATTTGAACAGGGCTATCGATCGAAAGAAAGGATCGAGGAATCTTTTCTTGGCACGCCGGGGTGCCCCGAGCTGCGTTTTTCACGGCCGATTCTTGAGCGAGCAATTCTGCAAGGGACACGCGATGCGACTCTGCCCTGTTATTATCCTATACGTACGTGGAATAAAGGATACCCTCCGAGCTATCTGCGCGACTCATTGTGCTCGCCGAATGCAGAAATTTCGTTGGTTTTCAGATTACCCCGGAATTTCTGGAATCCTTTTGATACCTTTAATGATCTCGTTGTGAATATTTCAAAGAATAAAGAATTCCTGGATAACAGCATTTAAGCCGTTCGAAATAAGAGTAACGACCGTGAGCTCGGCTCGATCGCAACGAATCTAACTGATTATTACCAGCTTCTTATGAAAATACGAACACGTCCCATCCATAATGCATCCTCTTCTTTCCCGGATTCGCATCGTATAGTTTCAAGCTCGTTGCGCCTCGCGACGCATAATTTTTTTCTTACTTCTTCCGCGCGGTCGATACGCTTTGGTTAAGAAATCGCATTTTTATACAGTACCGGCGCCTTGTTAATCTTTTTACAACGCTCGATTATTCCGCCTCTAGCGGCGTTCCTATATGCCACGTTGTTTCAACCTCTTCGGCAGATTGCCGCCACGGACGAGATTGCTTCTTCCCTAAACCCGAGCATCGTGGACAGGGGAAACGACTCAAAGGAAGTCGATTTCCTGGGGTCCGTGTGCACATACACCCCCGTTCATAAGCCTCAGGATATACTGTCGACCGTATAACCCAACGAGACGTTGTAAGAGCTAATCAAGTGTAATTTTATTGAAATATGATTTATTCTATGTCTCATGATAATATTTATCAGATATTTTTATACGCGGTGAGCTTGGGGTATCATGAAACTCGTGAACGGAAGTGTGCACGTTATTCAATTGTTGCTCGACACGAAATTTAAATATTTATCTATCGATTTCCATTTCGCGAACGTCGAGAACACCTTTCCGAGCCCGTGAATATTCCGTTTGCAAATAATTCTCGGTAGAACTGTTCCTTTGCGGCGAAGGATTTTCGCGAACGTGCCTCGACGTTCCTCGTGGAGTAGAGCCACAGTGCGCTTCTACGTCTGTCCTCGGTCTAACCCCGGTCGTTGGTAATTGTGTTTGTCCATTTCGTTCGGCTCGGCGAAACGCGGTCAGACGCGAGGATAAATAATACGTAGGATCAACACGAGAATTAAGACCAATTAACAGGATAAATGTGGCGTTAACGAGGAAACCCGTTAACAACTTTGAGCGCGAGGGAGTGTCTGCCAGCGAGTCGTAGCAAACGTGGCTTACGTCTGAGTTAACCAAACAGCGGGTAATCGCTGATAATCTGCTGTGGNGTGGCGTTAACGAGGAAACCCGTTAACAACTTTGAGCGCGAGGGAGTGTCTGCCATCGTAGCAAACGTGGCTTACGTCTGAGTTAACCAAACAGCGGGTAATCGCTGATAATCTGCTGTGGGATAATGGAACGAAATTTATATTGTACAAGCAAACCGCTCTGACGTCCAAATCGTTTGGATTTTAATCAAAGCTCGGAGCCTCTCGAACAGGGATGGGAGAGAGCAATTAGAGAAGCTGTTTCAGTTCGAATAAAAACAAGAAACCAGAAACGAGACCAGGGTACGTATTACCGGGGCTAAGTCCAGCGAAATGAACACGGCATATTGACTTTTCTTATTTCTGGCCCCACGACAGGGTTAAACGTGAGCCTTGCAATCACCTTTTAACGGGTGGATTTCGAGCTGTTCCTTCCGTCCGCGTTGTATGAATCTTTCTCGCTGGGAAATCTCCTGGATCAAATAAATTGCCCGTATTTCGCGCCGCGGCGCCGATTTCAAGAAATAAATTCAACGCTTTCACGGTAAATAGCTCCGAGTGCTAGCTTGCCTCCGGCATTATTAAACAACCGAGTATTTGTTAAAATCGCGTGATAAATTCAGTGGGAAAAGAAACGGGAAGCTTAAACGTCGGATCGTGGCAATTCTCGTTTCGAGGGCATGCGGAAAAATGGAATAAAGCGACGCGCGGTGTGGGGTTTCCAAAAAGAACCGCAGTAGGAAAAATAGGAATCGACCGGGTGGAGTAGGACCGAGCTGACAATTACCGGGTGAATCGAACGGGCCAACCAACTTTTTTAAAAGCAGTTTTAAACGAAATAATCGGAGACACGAATTGGCTGTGCGATCGAGCCACCGCCCGTTCCTTTTCAAAGCTACCGACTTTTTTAACATACAATGCAACGCGTTTTTACATATAATTTTTGCAAATGCGTTTTTCTTTTCTTCTGTTACCTCTTATCTATGGAGCATTCCTTAATCCATCTCAGAAATGTTTGCTTCAAATCATTGAAAATTGAAGAAATGGAGTTGTACCTATGCGCGTTATTAATTAAGCACTTTCGATGCACGCGTCGACTCGACGCAGTGATTAAGCATAATTAATCATCCATATTTAAATGTGATTTTACTTTGGAAAAAAAAACGCGTCGTAAATTCGGAGTGCGGTAATTCCAGCGAGGTAATTAAGGAAATTCGTCGCGTCTGTGCGAGAAGGAGGACACTTCCCAGGGAGGGACGCATTAATCCTGGAGGAATTTCATTGAAATAATCCCCCGGGGGCCAACGGCTTGCGAAGTTATCTCGCGACAGTTTAAGTGGCCGTAACTATTATTTACTCGATCAACCATATCCGATCTGGCGTCTCTTGTAGCCAAGCACCACGACTTCCCTATGTAACGTCCCTTCCTTCTATTCGTTTTATCGCTACGAAGCAATGAACGTCCGCTGTCGTTGATAAACGGCTGATTTATTTATTGATCAGGTATACCAACGACGAAAAAATGTTGCGGGACAGTGAGTGGCCAGGTGAAATATCACGTCGCGAATTAATTAAATTTTTACCTCAATTCAATTAACGGGCAACAACCGAAATAAATTTTTAATGGTACCCAAAATAGTTTGAAATATTCCGCGCACGCTGCTTGCGGAATGAAACAAGTGGGAATGCGATGTAAAGCATTTTATCCGACCGTAAGTTCGTCTGTATAAGAGCTGGCAACACACCCTCTCGACTATCGCAGTAAAATGGGAATAAAAGGGGACAATATAAAACTGCTCGCACATATTTTCTTAAGGTAATGACAACGGGAAATTCTCGGTGCCGGCGAGAGAAATTCCTCGCATCCTCCCCGCCAGCGTACAGACAGAAAAGGGTAGCGTACACATCAGAGGGACGATGGGATCTGCTTACCTCGTTCTCGAGCTTAAGGGCGTCGTTGCATTCCGGGTGCTTCCCGTCCCCCGGTTTCTCCTTCACGGACAACAGCTTCGGTTTTCTTTTGGACCGTCCGTGCCGGAGCTTCACCGTCACGGCTTTCGACTTGAAGTTCTCCGCCGGATAGACGCACGCCAGCATCGTGCCGCGGCACGGTTTCGCGATTATTTTCGTTCGATTGCCCGGCACCCCGGCCCACCCTTTCTGTCGAGTCACTCAACCTTCCGAATCGTAACGGTGCGAGCCGATACTCGTAAGAGACACGATTAATCGTGTGCACTGATTCCTCGAAACAGCTTCAAGCCTCTTCTTTTTTAATAAAACGAATATTCTAGCACGAAACTCGGGAGTTTGTTTTACCTATTAAATCTGCAGAGAAGTTGCGAACTCAGTTTGAGAATTCCATTGATTTTCGTCGTTTATTAACAAGAATCGACTTACACCGCAACGATTCTCGAAATCCCCCCTTTGGAGAATATTCACACGGTACTAGATCGCGGATGCGCGATACTTCCGTCGATTCTTCGAGTAACGCGATGGCCGTCCCATCGGTTCGAACACTCGTTAATCCCGGCCGATTAATTAAAGAAGCACACGTAGTAACGATTTCTCTCTTTTTTTTCAAACCGGCGTACGTTAATTGCCGTTACCGGATTTTACACTTTCACGGCTCTCTTTTTATTTTCTTCCTCTCGTCCTGCTGTGCGCTGCTCTTTCTTCGGGTCTACCGCCTCTAAAATGACATCGTACCGACGTACGAGTGTTAACGCTTTTAATCCTCTTTAAAGTGCCTCCGAGTTTATTTACTTATGTGTGCATGAGAAAAAAATCTGAAAATATTACATTTGCATCAAACAGTTTTTGATTTAAATCTTTTTCTTTCTTTTGCTACGGTAATTATTATTAATGACGAATATTTTTATTGAGGAAAACTGGGCACTTTTCCTCCGGTGACAGATGCAGTTAATTTCAGCTTGCATTGAAAACAGAGTAGCACAGTGATAAGTAAATAAAATCAATTTCACTAGGTTGAACTTAGGCGTGATAGAGGATCGCGGTTGAAGGATATGTGTAATATTGCAGTTTACGACTCTGGGAGGGTTGCAGCTACATCGAGCTTCGCGCAAGCTCAAGATAATTAACGATTACGAGCCGACTGCGCTGATAATGACGAGCCTCAGTGAATGCTTCTTGGATACGGTGCGCAGCGCGTTACATTTCATTACCGGGCGCCAATTAAAACGCGCGCAAACTATATCCCGGAGCGGTCTTCTTTCTCTCTGTCGACGCGATCTACGCGCGTCGCATTGTAACCGTCTCCCGTTATTTCGTGTTTCCTCTTCCAGCGCGACGGAAAAAAATACGCTTATAAAATCCTATCCGATGATCGTCGGGTGCAACGAACTGCGATCGCGAGGGGATAAGGCTTTTTTTTCCAAAGATGATACGAGGTAAATATGCATTTTTCTAATTTAAATTCGAGAGCGGCGGACAAAGGTTTTCGCGGTATAAATGAGATTTACATCTTGGAAATTCGGATACGCCGACGATAAAACTTGCGGTTTCGTCTCGCATGCAAATTTAGTCGTGATGAAGGATGCATCTCATACGATGTATAATCAACTCGGGCTCTGTTCTAATTTAACTGTACGTCGAGTTTTTTATACAATTCCCTTTTTCTTTCGGGCGTCTGATATAAAATACGCGTAATCTATGCGAGGGAATTATCGCGTGCTGGAGCGAATTAAGCGGTTCGGTTTGTGGGTCATGGGATTAACAGAGTGGTTTAACCTCTTCTTTAACTCAATTATGAGTCGTTAAAACTGTAGAACCGTGTCTATTTATGCGCGGAGACTTCATTTCAAATGTATGCATAAAGCCGTCGACAAACTGTTTCCGTTGAATGGGAAAGCCGTCATCGAGACCGGGAATGGCATGACTAATAAGCCAATTTGCTGTGGTGAATAGAAAATCACGGAGGAACGTGAAGCCATTAAAATGCGAGCCCAGGCCGTGATGATCGTCGTTCAACCGGGTAAACGGTGACCGTCGTCTTGTCGCGAGTCCTTCGCGAGGATCGCGTCTGCAAAACTGTGGGCGAACTCGGTCACTTTCGAGCGCGAACGACGACGGCCTGAAAGCGTCAAAGAGAACTCGGAGGCGAAGCTGGCATTCAGGTCCCACGTCCCCCCGGCAAACGGAATGCCTCGTCGTAAATTTTTCATTAGACGTTTCCTACCTGTTTCACCAGAGACCAGACCCACCCCGTGCCTCGCGTTATTCTATTACCGCCGTTTAAACAGCTCGAGAACTGGTCTCGTAGCTGAAATCGTGCCTCTACGAAGGGTGAAAAGACCACCCTCTCTCCCCTTTGAAAACGTGCTCTTGTTTCTTTTATCGGCCGATTCGATTAGCGACCTAGATTAGAGTTCTCCGTGGAAGGAGCGCCCGACACGATTTTACGAAGTCACCAGTCGAAGTTCGATGTCAATTAGATTTGCAAATAAAATCAAGCGCATTCTTTTTTATAATACGTAGAAGAGAATATTCTTTTTATTTATCGAAACTCGCGAGTGCGACACGATGGGGAATTTTGGGTGTGATATACCGATGGGCGTATTCGAAACGTAGGAATTTATCGGAAATCCACTGGAAGGGACACAAGTATAAAAAATGCATATTTCTGTCTAAAAATAGCGGTCGCCGAAAGAATCGGAGAACGAACAAAGAAGCGGCTCGTCCCCTGAAGCTTATGACCTAGAAACGCGGAATAGAATGTTCGGAGCCACGGTCGAGGCATTCTTCCGGCGTACTCCAAAAGCCTGTTGCGCGGGAAAAATTCTGTAGCCGGGAAAGCGTGAAAACAAATAGACATCCCGCTCCCCTAACGGCGTTTGTCTTATTTAATTTCCTGCCGTGACTACGATACGGGGTGAGGGAAGTAAAAGAAAAAAACGACGACGTGATTGCGGAGGAGCCCCTCTGCTCTTGACGCATGTTGCCACGGGAATAAAAGTATTTCCACGGATCGACGCCTCCGGGCAACCGCTAAGCTCCTGTCGGGAAATAAATTTTCACCCGGAGTACTGCCAAGATTTTACGTTCTCGCTCGAGGCGAGTCTAGGAAGATCGTTGTATCTCGGACACCGGCACATTTCCTAATAGAGTATTTACAGGTAGCATCAACATTTCTCGGCGGACTCGATATCTTTTTGAGAGCGCGATAAGCCGGAACACACGAAGCACCGAGTAGCGGCAGCAGCAGCATCCGGTGCATGCATGAATGGTCGCGCTATTAGGCTAAATTAATCTTGCACAGGTTGAGATTTCGGCGGGGGTTGTGTTATGCTTGGCTCGAGAACAGTCTATTAACAACAAGCCTCGCAGCGCGCGTGTATAAACGTGCCAGCCGAGGTAATATCCCGGGAACCTCTTCGCGACTGATCTCGCTCGGCGGCGCGCGATCACGTACCACGCGCGATGGAAGTATAAGAGAAATCGGTATGCGACGAGCCGAGAGGACGAAACTAACCCGTTGGTTTACCCGTCGATCTTCGATTACCTTCGAGACCCTCGTGACCCAGTAAACCGCTTCTAAAGAATTGTACCCGAGACTCTTGGAAATTAGTCCCTGACGAACGCGAGCAGAAGTCTCAATCCCTGAACTCAACCGTTGGTGACCTACTGCGGTTAATTTGCACAGTATTCGCCGGGTGTTCCTCTCCCCGGCGTTTCCTTCCCGGACAAATAAAGTAAAGGAAAGGTGTACTAGGTATATTAGAAATTCTTCGGGAGAAAAGAATTCCCCCTATTGTAAGACACCGTACGGTTATGAATGGCGCATTGCGTGCTCTTATATTTCATACGATTGTGCCAGACATACGGGAGCCCTTAGAAAATACGCTC
Organism: Ceratina australensis; assembly: GCA_004307685.1. Lineage (NCBI taxonomy): Eukaryota > Metazoa > Arthropoda > Insecta > Hymenoptera > Apidae > Ceratina > Ceratina australensis. The sequence goes on along the minus strand of SHCU01000568.1, from coordinate 14,328 downwards.
GAGAGGGCGATATAAGGAAGGGAAAGCCGAATATGAACGCGGGAATCTTTCTCATAGAATCGATAACAGGCCGGCGAGCTGTTAATCGTTTCCTTATCGCGAGCCAGCAGAGGAGCTATCCTTTCCGCCTCTATCGAGGCTGGATCTCGAAAGCCGAGAAGGAGGCCGATTCTTAGACTCGATAAACGATTTCATCCACTCTCGTTCGGAATAGCAATGCAGTTTGTTTCAAGGCTCGATACCCAGTCTGGCTTTCAACTTTACATTTCCGCAGCACGAATATCATTTAAATGAAATAATCGGAAATTAATACACTGAGAGACAGGATCTTTTACCTTTTTTTAAAGGAATTATAGCACGCGTTTCGTAACATGTAAAAATTGCGGTTTATATGTTCTATGCCCCACAGGCGAAAGCTGTTCGACTCGTTGGACCGACATACTTCGATCTCTATCTGTTGATCCCCGATGGAACGTTACGTCTTGGCGCGTTGCGTTCCGGAGGCTCTCGCGGTCTAAATAGCTCGACACAGGGGCTTAAGCCGTTGAACACGTTGTCGGGCCATGACACGGAATCGACGCGGGAGTGGCGGAAAGCGTTCGCGAAATTCGCCCCCGTTTCTCCCTGAATATTCATCGACGGTGAATACGTTATCTCGTTGCGATAACGGCGACGTTCCCTGCCCGCTTGCCGGCGTCCATTACCAACTTCGGGCCGGGCTATCTTCCGCGTGTGCCGTCGTGATTGTCATTGATCTCGACCACGTGGAGGTTCGTGACGTTCAATCAGATTCTAAGGGGATCCCGTTGAAAGGGTCGCCGCCGTTGCCAGCCAGTTCATACAACTACTGAATGGTGAGCGTTTCGAATGGATCTGTCCAAATTGCGTTTAATTGAGATCGTGGTAAAACGGGTTCGAAAACCCTGAATAGAGGTATGATTTTCGAGAATAAAAATAGGTACTCAAGAGTGCCGGTTCAGAGATCCGAAAACTTATCTTTCCTCAAAACTCCACGCTGTAATGTTCCCGGAGAATAGGGGTACATTGCAGGTACGTACATATTGCAGAACGCGTGCTCTTGTTTGCGGGACGTGCACATACAATTTAGCCGGGGAACTGACATCGCGAGCGTGCGGTTCACCCAGATGGAAATGAAAATTCGAGAAAGCTGGATAGTACACCGCGGCGGGGCACGTTTCAAATAATCATAGGCCGCATAAAATGTAGCGATGACGACGGGACGTGAACCGCATCCCCAAATATCGGATGCCACCCTCTACTGGGTAACAGGAACGGGCTGATAGATAGGGTGAACTACGCGCAGCCGTTTATTCAAATGCGGTGGTAATGATATTAAACGTAGATATCGCGGTTTAATTTATTAGTGACAGCTTATCAATTATTGCAGCCACGGGGTGGAGGAATAATCGCAAGAAATAGTAGAGTTTGAACGATGATCATTTTTGAGATTAAATTATCGGAACGATGTATCTTAGTAATTTACACCAGGCAAATTGCTGAGTTTTGATCAGCGAGCACGATGCGTTATTCAGGTTTCAGATAACGCATTAATAATTAATAAATTAACAGGGCTGTTTACGAAGTAACTGACACACGCGCGTATGCTTTGTCAACCGGCCGTATCGAGTACACAGGAAATATAATAAAATGCGAAATTCTCTGCTTCCCTCGGAAAAGTATATTTTCCCTTCGTATTCACGGAAAAAGAGTCATTATATATATAAAGAACCGAGAGATTTTCCTCTCGTGAAATATCTCTTGTTTCTTTATTAATTCGGCTAATGGAAGCTCGAATCGGGACGGTAGTAACAAAACCACCATCGCGTTTTTCGATCTCGATGACACAGCGGATAGCAGCGGAGAGAATATTTAAAAGGGACAAGCTGGAAAACATGCGAGAGGTGTTAGATCGGTGACGGATAAATAGGTCGGAGGGGAGTTCGCTCGTGGCCGCGGTTAGAGGACGACTGCAATCGGAAACGTACGGGGTGTGCATAAAATTTATATCAATCTCGGGGAAATGTATTATTGAATACGGGATTTAGCACGAAGGAATTGTTTCAAGCAGGAATCTTTCAATCAATGTGCGCGAAATTGATGCGCTACATCAAACAGGATCGATAAAATAATTGCGAAAAAATTGATGAAAATGATTAATGAATTTGGATTAGATTTTTTTGGACACTTGGTTATAATATATTAGCCAGATCGATATTACTCTTGAGACTCGGTGCACGAGACTTGGTCATGAAAACGACCACAATTGGGTCCCTCCTCTCTCGTCTCTCGGATAAAGCGGTCACCGAGTGGTGGTAAGATCGGTGAATATCCTTTTCCTCGAGTGGGGTCAATTACGATCGCCGTTACGGCATGCCGGAATTATTATTCGGATCTCTATGAAATGCAAACGAGCCCCGGATTCGCGGCCACCGACGCATTAATCGTCCCGTGGACATGTGTACGTGCACGCTGTTTATCGTCAAATATTCATCACTCGCCGACGGCAGCCTCGTTATTTCGCGTTTACGTCGGCGAACGTCGCTGGCCCCGTCCCACCCCCGCCGATAAACATTTGATATTCAACAGACGGATGGATAGAAAGAATGCGAAGCCGTAGAGAACCCGTCTCGATGAAATCCTGAGAACCAATCGTGAGAGACCGTTGAAGGAGGGTCGATTCACGGGAAATGAAATAAGTCCTCATTTAAATAATTGAACTAACAGAGCGTGTTCAATTCAACGGAGATTCTCGTAGTGCGTATTAAAATTCTAATAACGATAAAAAGAACTGTAATCACGGTCGATCGATCATTCTTACGTTGAATTAGCGGAAAGCAGGTGAACAATTGGACGGGTTTTTCAAAACTAATTCGGGATTGCGCGAGAATGAGCCGGGAATGACGGAAGGGGTTCGTTTTCACTCTCGGCCAAGAACGGACAAGACCTGCCTCAACCTTTCACCAGAAGCGAGCTAAGAAAGCCGCGGCTCGGATGAATCGACCGATGATGAATGCATACCGAGACGGGGATCGATGATGCGACTATTTTTCTCGACGTCTCGGAAGTGTCCCGCGGTGGGGAGGATGATTTAAATTCATAAGTTCCTCGAGACTCGGCCAGAGAATTAAGAATGCATCGGCCACCCGTCCAATTTCCACTTGTCTGCCTTTTTTTGTAACCACCGGAACCTCCCGTGTGTCCGTAAAATCTACGCCCTCTCTGCGAAACGAACGATTCGCGGAAACCTCATCTCGTGGAATTATTTAGAACGAGACGTTGGAAACGGGAGGACAGGTAAATTTTTAATCCGCCATAATCAGAGCCTTATGCGGTCGTAGCGCAGGGAGAATTATGATTCGTTGCCATCTTTCATATCGCGCTCTGCAAACTCCGCCGTGTACACATCATTTGACAGCGAGAAATACCTCTGTCCCCGGCGCAGCGATAAAACGCGAGTGAAATGAAATTGTAAAAAATATACTGACATCGGTAAGTTTCGCGTCGCGAGCCACGGTAGGCTTACGCGGGCGAGCGTTACACACCGCAGCGTGGGTGTAACGGTCCCGATACACAATTCACCCATGGTTATAAATTGTTCGACCTATAAATCGTCCGATCCTCGACCTGTATCGTTAATAACGACGAAGGAAATGGCGCGTAACAGGTAGCGTCCTCCGATTGAACGTTCCCTCCGTTTC
>SHCU01000567.1:21576-67268 GCA_004307685.1 Ceratina australensis | reverse complement strand
AGGTAGAATCGAGCTCATAATTACGTTTGTCCGTTCCCAGTGAAATTTCTCAAATCCCATGGGACAAACTGAGGATACCTATAGAACTGATAAGATTATTAACGGACCTCGTGAGGAGAGACCCGTCCAACTTAACTCACGAACATTGGACTTTTATTTTAATCTCTCTGGTCTTGTGGCAATCGTCCATCGCTAAATCGAGACAAAACGCGAACGATTTTAAGGTATGTGCATCGGTGGTTTCGTCCGAACGCGCCGTTTGAAAAGCAATGATCCCCTATATAAATATATAATTTCGTCAGGTAACTGCGTTGACGGTAGCCGTTTGCCAATTGTATCACGCGCTCCAGAATCTTATTAACAGATACGAGGAAGAGAAAGGAACGGAAATGCCGGCGACGTTACTAGACGAATGGAAGAACGTTTTCGCTGCTGATATTCAAAACGCGATAATACAATGTTGGATGTTCCACGCAGGTACGTTTACGATTTAAACCTCCTCCCCAGTGACATTGTTTATCGGCGAACAACTCGAATTACAGATTCTAATAACGTCGAGATGACGACGGGTTTGAAGCCTGTCGTGTTGTTAGATCATTTAGGAAAAGCGGTGAAGATGTTGAACGGGAACGTGATCTTTAACAACGGCGAATCGAGCGCGTCGCTCAAGACGTCCGTTAAGCTGGCATTGAAATTACTTCGGTCTCCGGTAGCCAGCGTACAATTAGGCGCGTATCACGTGTTAAGGCACGCGGCACCGGAGCTCGTGCGACAGGACAAAGCTACCGTCGAGCTAGAAAACTCTGACCTGACCACGTTGAACATTAAAATGTTGGAGGATATACTTCGGAACACCCAGAATATCGTCAACACGATTCTGATGGATTTCAAGTAGGTTTTTCACTGGACTTTCACTGCTCGCGCGCAAGTATTTACATCGGCGAATCTATCCGTTAGACTCTGCGATACCGTGAGCTGCACCATCCAGCCGTACACGGACTCTTACACTTACACCGTTGCATATCTACTGTCGTGGGCTATTATTTTAGACATGTGTGCTCACGCGCATGGAGATCTGCTCTATCAGTATGCCGAGTTGCTCAAGTAAATAGCTTCGAATACGTTCTTTGACCGTAACAAATGATTGTACGCGTATACTGAGGCGTCGTTGTCGTTGTTTCGTTTCAGGGACAACTTTTTTCCCAGCTTGTTAAATAATATATTCAGGTTAATGCCGGTGGAAGTGCTGCAGGACAACAAGAACAAGGGCGCGAAATTGGTCGAAATATTTTCCACCGAACCGTCCCTGGATTTCGGAGGTATTCGTCGCTGTTCGATTTCGATTCGAGATTTTACACTGTTCCATCGACACTTATTTGCTTGATATGCGTTTGATAGAAAGTTGGACCGAATGGAGATTGGATCACATAGTATGTTGGTTGTACACGAATAGTTTGAGACGTTTGCCGGTGCTGGTAAGGCAATGGTGGAGCACCGCCGACAGTAGGGTCAGCGCCGCGGTGGACAAGATCACGACGCGCTACGTCAGCCCTATGCTTTGTCAAGAGCTTCTCAACAACAAATTACAGAATATCGAGAACATGCACGTGAAAGTGCATCCGACGTTCCGCGAAGTGGTAGCTTTGTATCAGATGGACGACACGAAATTGGAACTTAACATCGTGTTACCGCCTAATCATCCTTTGGGACCGGTCACCGTCGAGCCCGGGCAACACGCGGGTGGAACAGCCAACTGGAGGAATTGCCATATGCAATTGTCTATCTTCTTGACGCATCAAGTAAAGAGCTCGCTGCTTCTCTAACGCTTTCTCTACCGCGAAAATCGCTGAACGAAATGAATCTTGATTTTAATCTTCATTCTACCATCCCGCAGAACGGATCCGTTTGGGACGGACTCGCGTTATGGAAGAGGAACTTGGATAAAAAGTTTGCTGGCGTGGAGGAATGTTACATATGTTTCAGTATTTTCCATATAAACACATACCAGATACCAAAATTGTCCTGTCACATTTGTCGGAAGAAATTCCACACAGCGTGTTTGGTACGTTTACGAGTATATCATTTTCCAGCTTACACCAGCGAACTGTTACTATTTATTAAACAACTAAACTACCGGTATTCCTTTTTTCCAGTACAAATGGTTCAGCACCAGCCAAAAGTCTACGTGTCCGATATGCAGAAGCGTATTTTAAGTTGGCTCGTTACGAAATTTGTTCTATTCTATCGATTAAGTTACACTGTAAATAGTATCGAAGGAAATTTGAAAGGAAACTGAATTTACAATAAAGCAAATCAAAAATTTGTTCCTCTGAATTATAATTTTTTTACGATGATCGATCGTGCGTCATTTGTTATTGAATATTTCCGATGTTAGATACCATCGATGAACGATCTATCATCCGATATTCCGGGAAGACTTGAAGGTGTGTTCTTTATAGGGAACACAAATATTGTAATAAGCGATAAGATTAAGACAGCTTTTAATCAAGCGTCGACGAGAGATAAGTGGCAGTCGTATTTGAAATTTCACGGGTAACAGACTCAGGAATATGTCAGGTGAGCGTTTGAACTCGATATGATGCACTGTATTAAAAATTGGGGAGCAATGTGGATGAAAACGTTTACGCGATCCGTTCACAAAATGTTCTCTATCGTTTCGTTCGACGAGAGGTCGCAGGACAATCTTATCGCGAGCTCGATTAATTCTCTCGTTACTCTAAAAAGGGTGCAAGTGGGTAAGTCAACGCGCAGGGGAAAGAGCGCCCATAAGAGCGATTTCCGGAGGACGCGACGTAGAAGGATGTCCCATCTACGTTGGGAGAGCGTTCCACAAGGGTGATATGCTTCCGGCCAAAGTGATTCCCGACAAAAACGTCGCTTACGTGTGTCATGCCGGGGAGGAACATGCCAAATTCGATTACGAGGTAAACGGTACCGCGTCTTTCGTCGAGAAATTATATTTTCGTTACAATAATAGTTATTACACTCTTCCACGATGCGATATAATCTGACCGTTATCGCGTTATCTTTCGCTATCTTTTGCCTCTTATATCACGGGCCGATCAACGCTGAGCCGGAAACCGTAGAGCCGGTCGAGCGATTCTAACGGATAATAAATCTTTCGAAGCTAATCCACCGAGCCGCCGGCGTACTTGTACGCAACACGAAATCGAGATTTCGTGTCAAGGCGAAAGGGAAAAAGAATTAAACGGCTCGCTTCGATCTTCGGCTCTCTTAATCTATCAGACTTTTACGCGCGATATCGCGGCTTAATAACGATCATTCTTATCGGAGCGACTAAGCTGAAAGATCAGGTAAAAACGTTTCGAACGTTACAGGTTTTGTGCCAGGGAGAATTCGCGTGGGAAATGTGTAGCGGAGGAGCGATACCGAGCGATGCGGTAATCGGGGGACAGACATCCGACGGAGAAACCCTGTACATCGGGCGTGTCATTCACCAAGGGGCCCAAACGATTGGCAAGGTCCGAGATTAATCTTTCGCTTCGCCTCGTATTCTCGATCAAAGATCGATTCGCGTCGCGTGCAGTTCGGACGGACGCATACATGTTTTGTCACCGATATGAAATACTTGTTACAGGTGCAAGCCAGTCACGGATGCCTCTACATCCCCTTCGACGGCGAGGAACTCTCGTTCACGGACTACGAGGTGCTCGTGATGCATTGAATTAACGTTAGAATCGCATAGAATAGATTTTCATTGTAACCATACCAACCAATCTCATAGTGATACAGGTATCGATAATAAAGTGCTGATTCAGCCCATTCTTGTTATTTGCTAAATTAATCCCGGTCCGTAATAGCAGTGCCGAACAGTGGCAAACGCTGCCGATTCACGGTACGATGTGCATGCCATGAAAACACGAAAACACGAAAACAACGGTAGACCTCGTAACTGAAGCGGTGACATCGAGAATATTTTATAGCATCGTTCGAATTACAAGCATTACTCACTTGGCAACGTGATACGATCAACTTGAGTGGCAGGGCCGTAACTTTAATCTTTAATTTCGATCGGACGCCGTAAGAGATCCGCGCGTATCCTCGCAGCGCGTCATACCCCGATCTCTCGCTGATCGACGTCCCGATCGACGAGTCGGCCGTTCTCGCAGCGAACGCCGGAGGTTCGTCACGGAGGTTCCCTAGGAATTTCGAAGGTACAGCGAGGGCGAGATCGGAGGAAACGAAAGGAATAGAAATATCGAATGTAATCGGCGGTCGGCTACTGACCGGTTCGGCGTAGGGTAGAATTTTATTTTTCCCGGTACCCGGAGAGGGGACACCGCGACGGCCCTGTCCGAGATAGTTAGGTAGGTCTCAGCCGTAGAAGACAAGACCGCTGTTGTGATTATTTTATCAACAAATTGCCACATCTCTGGCCTGTCGCGGAGACGTCGCTCCCGATGCTCCCAATGCTCTATTGGGAGAGACGCGCTCGCTCGAGACGGTATAATTTCGTGCTGCTCTACCTAGACGAGAAGTACGAAAAGTCTCATTGAAAAATATTCCTCTAAACGATAAACGAACGAATGGTCCTCGAAGGACGCGTAGCCCCGGGGAACCAAGCTTGTTGACCGTGTGACCCGGAAACCAGTTACCAGAGTTAAATGAAAACGGAAGCGTGGCCGTGAATCGCGGAAACAATTTGCACCGGCGTCACGTTCCGTCAACTGCGACGAGAGTTTACGCGGTCGGGGCTAGGTGGATGTACCCTCGAACGTACGTTGTTCGCGTGGACACAGGGCCATCGGAGATCGAGGCGATTTCGGTGGGGACAACAGACGCGGAGGTGGTGGAGGAATCGGGCAGGAGGTGGCCGAGAGGAAGAAGAAGGGAAAGAGTTAACGCGATGCAGAATGCTGCGTTACCCAGGAGTTAGACGGTCGAACGGTTTCTCCGCGGTCCGACAAACCGCGGTCCCGATCGGGCAAAGTCGAAGGCGATTCTCGTTGATGATCACGTCGAAGGCGGTTTAGATCGCGAGCAGAGAACGCGAACAAAACGCGGTGCCGGCACACGAGCGTGTATCGTTCGAGGAGCTGATCACGATTTTTCAACTGCTCGGAGAACGTCTCGACCGAGAGATACATCATACATCCGTATGATTCGAAATCGGAAACGGTCGGAGATTTCGCTGAGAGCAGAGGCATCGCCATCGCGTATCACGGACGAATCACAGGGGTAGTATTCATGTGAGGTGAACCCCGAAAAGACGGTTCTGTTAATCGGTGCGTAGACTCTCCGCAGAGAAGATTGACGGTAGCTAGAGACGATGGCGGACGCGAACCCGAGCGACCCGGCGCCGGAGAGGAAGAAGGAAGAGGCTGCCGCGGTTAGCCAGCCGGTTGTCGTCTGGAAATCGTTGACGTTCCGGCAGAAGTGGGCCTATTTCACCAGCAACGTCACCGTCGAGCCGATGATCGCTTGCTACGTGATCCCGTGCATGCTCGCCTCCCTCGCCACGCAGAATCTCAGCCTGGAGAAGGCGTGCAGGGTGAACCTGGGCTACCCCGACGAGGTTTGCACCGCGCTCGCCAAGAGGAACACCGCCGGCTACGAGACGGAGGAGACGGCGGTGCAGCGGTTGGTAGCCGGTATGCAAACTTGGAAAACCGCGCTATCGAGCGGCCTGCCGACGATCCTGATCCTCTTCATGGGCGCCTGGAGCGACCGTACCGGGTTGAGAAAGCCGTGCATGCTGTTGCCGATCGTCGGCGAGTTCCTCAGCAGCGTCAGCATGCTGCTGTGCACGTACTTTTTCTACGAGGTGCCGATGGAAGTCACGGGCGTGTTCGAGTGCCTCTGGCCGGCCATGTGCGGCGGCTGGTTCACCATGTTCATGGGCGTTTTCAGTTACATCGCGGACATCACCTCGGTCGAGTCGAGAACGCTTCGAATCGGTGCCGCGAACGTATTCCTCTCTCTCGGCGTCCCCATAGGCATGGCCCTCTCCGGGATTCTCTATCTCAAGATCGGATTCTACGGTGTCTTCGGCATATCGACCGTGTGTTACGTGCTTAGCTTCGTCTACGGTTTGGTGGTGATCAAGGAGCCGCCGCGGTTCGACAAGAAGGAGAAGACCGAGGAAAAGAACCTGTCGGTATGCGCCTCGATCCAGGATTTCTTCGCGTTCAAGCACATCGAGGAGACGTTTCGCGTCGCGTTCAAGACCGGGAAGAATAACAGGCAGAAGAGAGTGCTGGTGCTCATGGTCATCGTTATGGTCGTCATCGGTCCTCTCTACGGTACGTCCGGTACTCTTGCCACATCCACGATCCTCTCTTCTCCGTCTACGGCCTCTGCTGCATTTTCCATTTCTATCTCACTGCGCGTCACCGGATCGTACGAAACGTGTTCGTATCACGCTTACGGACTGTGATCAAATGGGCATTAACATCATTATGCTCTCTTTCTAAACCCGACGTTCCGGTCCGAACAAGAAATCGTTGTTTCACGATTTCAAAATCAACGAACCGTCGGCGTACGTCGCCTCATACCAGGGAGACAGAGATTTCACGTTTATTACTCTGACGTATCGCGCTGCCAAATTTCAAGTGGAAAGAGTATCGCGTAATTCTCGTTCTATTCTTACTATTTAGCTGTGTCGCGGTAACCGATGGTAAATACGCGCGGCAAATAGCCTCGGCCGCGTGAAAGCGAGAAAACGGCTAGACGGCTTGGAAAAGTAAGTAAAAGGAACGAGACGATAACGAGAGAGCCGCAATTATCGATCTCCCCGAAGTGAGATTTACAATGTCCCTTTCGAACGACGACGAGCGTATCGAGCGTTCGACGTCCTCGTTTCTTTCGTACCAGCGAAATTGCAATTTCGAGCCACGAGGTACGGTTGCAACCAATCTCACGTTATCAAACGCGTTACGAATTCGTGTTGCAACGCGAGGATTCAAGGCGAGTTATAATTTAATTGGACCGTTAATACGGTGAACATTACAATGTTTCGTTGCGGCTTTATCCGTGTTGGGGCCATCTAGTCGCTATCGCAATTTCGTTTAATGGACTTCTTCCGGACTTCGAAGGAGCAACAATTAGATCCACGATTATATCCTTACCACGCGAATTTGCTTTTCTTCGAAACGTTCGACACCGATTCGAAGCTCTGATCGTTCGGAACGATGGCTAACTGGATCTAATCAATTTGGAGCTAAGCGATCAAGGTAGATCGGCGGGTTCGACCCGGTCTACCTTGTCAAACGTTCTGATGTAAGGGCAATGAAGGCAGCGAACGAACAAAAAAACAATCGAAGGCAATGCGTCAAAGTATGTGTGAGCGTGCACGCTAATTCGTGCCGATGGTCTCGATCCTGATGGTGACCGCTCTGATGTAATTCCAGATGGTTGAACGTTCGGAAATCGGTCTAATCCCAGTTCAGGTAACTCATTCGAGTTCCACCCGTGACGCGTCGCGATGTTTGTTCGTTCCATGCGTCGGCGTTATCGTTTGCTCATTTCACTTGTTCTCACGCGGTCGCGTGGAAACCGAAAACAGTTGCGGCGAATATTTGCTCGTTCTAATTTTTCGAGCAATCACGCGGGAAGCAAACATTCGAGGGTTAGTAATTAAATAAAATGATCGCCTGTTCGCCTGGCATCAGAAGAATATTCGATAGAGTAGAGGAGATCGCCGTGAAAATCGTGAATAGGAAGAGAGACAATAAAGGACCTCTCTTTATCTTTTCCTACTAGCGCGCGTGTAAAGACCGATATACAATACAAAATAGACAGCAGCATAGCGTTACTCTAAGTACATTTTTGATAACTAATAATTGCAGCGGCAAATATGAGGTAAACGTGTGTTAGATAGAAAGAGATAGAGATAGGTCCCCGATTTTCTTTCTCTATCTAACGAGAACACAATTCCATTTCCACGCGATGCTCTACGTCTTCCCTACTCTATTTATAATAACTCTATGATATTCGATCGACAGGTGGGAAATTGTTTCTAAAAGTGGAACGATCGCTAGGAAAAAAAACCAACGACGTGATAATAGCCTAAGTTCGACGGAAACGATTAACAGAAAAGAGTCTGATGAACGAACTCGTTGTGTAACAACGCGTTTAGGTTTATGTAACGTTGACTCGAAAGAACGCTTCGAAATCGTCGGATGCGGCCCCGATCGGATTTCGATTTTTTTTTTTCTCGCTGTTAGATAGAAGATTCGAATAATTTTGTATAATTGGTGCAACGTAACCGCAGGCGACGAGTGTTACAGGTTTTTCCGCGCGTCGCCGACGTTCGAATCCCGCGAGCGTATTACGCTCGGCGTATGATGGAGCAACATCGTAGACGTAGACGTATAGCGTTCGACGCGAACCGGCAATTCTGAAAAACGTTTTGACCATGATCTTTCGTGCCGTGCAAGCGGAATTGTTCCACCCACATTGAATTTAGAACATTGTAACCGGCGGTTTGCGGAGTTACAACACGTACGATGGCCGCAGTTTAAAGTAAATCAAATTATTGTCCTTGTTATTTGGGATTCAAATTTTTAATGAGCCCGGCCATTAAACGATTGTCGACGATTGCGATTCTTTCGTCGTTTCGGTGGCACGTCAACGTCCGAGTGGCGAGTAACCGGCGTTATTTGTTCTTTCCGCAGGTGAAATGGCGGTGATGTATCTTTACATGAGGTATCGGTACCACTGGAACGAAGTCATGTTCAGCATGTTCACCACGTTCGCTATGGTCACGAATTTGATCGGTGAGTAAAACGGGGACAACTCCCGACGATTGAGATCAGGTATTTATCATAATTCGTTCGTTTTCACTGTCACGTTTAGAGTCGCGTGAGTGGCAACTCACTCTGACAACACGGCACACGATACAACGATCAGTATCCGATATTTCAAGTGGTAAACTTCCCTAAGTAGTAGAGTTTATACATAAATTAAATAAAATTCTTTCAATTATTCTTTTAACCGGTAGAGAACTGTTTACGTATCATATCTAACATCCTAATTTATAGTTCGGTAATCTTTAAAACGATTCTACCAGATTCGTTTACATTGCCTTTAAACGCTAAAATTCTTATTTTCGCTTCACCTTTCACGTCATCTACGTGCCTCGAAATTAATATTATTTTACCTCTGACCGATTAATATTGCTAGATCACGTATTAACAAGGCGTGACGGTGTGATATCTATTTCAATAGCCCCGCGGGTGTCCTATTAATGTAACATCTAACATCATTTTGTCATTATTTTTACGTAAAGGACTGTAAATACATTTTTTCCTTTCAACAGCCGGATAACGAACGGAACATTTGCGAAGACATTCGAAACACCGCGTAATAAATCCTTTCGCGGTTCCATTCTTATCGCGCATTAAAATTTCCGGCTAGTTAATCGCTAATTCGTTTGGTAAAAACACTGTCGTACACACGTCCGCTCGGTTTTACTCTCTCTATTTCTCTCCTCTACCGTTTCAACATAATTTTTTCGAAAGACCTCGAGCCCGGTGCGTGATCATTTTTTGTTTTTCACTTGATCGATCAGCGAAAAATCGACTTACACGATAGAATGCTGTTGCTAACCGGATATTATTACCCTGTCTGTTACCGATCGTACCACGGAATCGATGGAGCGTTGTCCTAGATTCGGGAAATTTCAATGTACGCAACAACGCAACGATACTATGTATTTTACAGGAACTGCTGTTTCCGTCGGCGTGTTCAGTCACATATTAAAAATCGACGACGCGATAGTGGGGATCATGAGCTCGATGAGCAAAATCCTCGCCGGCTTCGTCTACGCGTTCGCGATCACGGACTGGATGATCTATTTGGGTAATTAGGCATGGACCACCAAGGGGAAACGGTGTTATTTGGTAAAAAACGGTTTGATGTTTGTTCCAGCGGCGATCGTCGAGATCGTGAACGGCACGTCGTTCATAGCGATGAGATCTATAGCATCTAAGCTCGTGTCGACGGACGAACTCGGTAAGCGCGCGAGGATTTCTATCTCTTGTCCCACGTACGACAGAAACCGAGGTTTACCGTGTTAACGATTACAACTTCTCTAAGTCTGAAACGACGATCGAAGGACGCGCAACAGGTATATCGTTTGAGCACTCTTCGACTCGCATCTTGTGCCGTTCACAAGCGACGCGAGCGGAGAGTCTACGCGAACGGTATTTGAGACTTTGATCAAACGTAGGTACCAAGGATGTTCGTTTATATAATTAATTGGCGAACGTCGATTTACGTAAGGCACGACGACGTTCGATCGTTCGAAAGGGGAAAAAAGTAACGCCGCTAAGGCCTCGAACGGAAGGAGGAAATCCTGTTACAGCTCTTCGTTTGATCGTAGCTGCTATTTACTATCCGGTGGCGTGTACTCGAAATACGAGAGAAATTAGAAACGGAACTGGTCCAGCGTGACACGCGGCCTTCGGCCTAATCGGACCGTTCTGAAACGCGCGCGTTTACCTTCGCCTCGCTCGTTTTCTCGGAACCGCGCAAATAGGATAATGCATTTTGATCGTGAGCAACCCGAGACCGTTACCGCCGTTAACAGCTAATTTTCCACGGGCTTTTCTTTCGTCTAACAAGCCTTTCCTGTTACGATTAACAACACGAGGACCAGTTTCCATTCCTCCTGCCTCCTGGCTCAATCGTTCGACGTTTTCAGGTAAAGTGAACTCGTTGCTGGGCGTTTGCGAGTCTTTAATGCCCCTCATCTACGGGCCCATGTACAGTTCCATCTACGCGGCGACCATGAAAACGTTGCCGGGAACGTTCTTCATCGTCGGAGCTTGTATGACCATGCCCGCGGTACTCGCGTTCTTGTAAGTACCGCAGAACCTCCTTGCGTCGTTAACGGTGTCGTTAACCGGATCGCTTATGCATATCCGAAATATTCTATGAACGAAACAAATGTTTGTTATATACAGCTGGCTGTACACGGAACACAGAAAAGATCGTAAGCTTCGAGAGGAAGAGGATGATAAGAACAGAGAAGACTCACAGGAGAGCGGCTCGAGGCAAATCGGCGGCGGCGATAATACGAAATCGGACGTTCCTACGATTAATGGTGTCGTGAACGCCGCCTTCGAATCCGATCACGTGCAATGAGAAAATACCTTGTATGCCGTCAGATCATTCGGCGTGGACGACGAAATTCGAGGAAGGTGAGCGAACGGACGGAAATCTTAATAGCAAACTTATTCGATGACGACCACGTTTCAAATAAAGGATAACACGTTTAGTGTCGCGTGCATCGACCACTGAGAGATAAATAAATTGCGGACAAGGATTGATCGTCCTCGTGGCAACGGCTATCCTTTGTTTCAAACCCTAGTACAAATAGTCTCCGGTACTTAATGAATAAATGATTATAGTAAATAAAATGGAATGGGCGTGTGTCCGTTCAGGTGTATCAGTATTATATCTAGAACTTTTTCCAAACTAATCGATCTAATCGCAACAAAAATGGAAGCGGCCGACAAAAACATTCGACGCGTGTCTAATACAACGGAAATGTGAGTTCGATCCTTACTTCGATGCTCTTAAATCCATTTGCGAGCAACACGTATACATACGTTGTATACGATACAGGTACCTCGATGGGTTTCGGACCGCCTTTCTTGAAAAGATTCTCACATTCTATTCTTATATCAACGCTTTCATCCAACTTTTCAGGATTTCTATACGTTAGATTTCGAGGGAAAACGATATATCTAACAATCACAGAACAGATCTGGCAAAACCGCGAAATTAGCCTGAATTAGACGTGGTCCGAAATCAACTGGGGTCAGTGTACACTTTGTTTTCGTTCCATCACGAAACAAATTGAAATATTGCTTCTTTTTACTCGAAAATTTATAACGACTCAACTCGACTCGACTCGACTTGTGTTTATGTGTATAAAGATTGTATATCCACGTGTAAATACGTATTTTAAATAAATTGACACGATTTATCTCTCGCTAATAATCTTTTACTTCGATATACATCCTACGAGGCCTACCAAAAGACCAAACGGGCAATAACTAGTAAACTGCGTAAACTACTTAAACAAATTCCTATTGTGTTTCGAGTAAAGCGAAACAGACCCCGCTTCGTTGATCACATTCTGATTATGGAGTTGTCAAATTATTCTTACCCTCGTATTAAAATAAATACGTTTGCAAATATATTCAATTCGTATCACCTTCGATAACATCTCGGCCTTGAAAATGCATCCTGAAACCAGTGCTGATATACGGACCCGGGACCGGGGTATCAGCACTGCGTGAAACTCTAGTTCCAGAAGGAAAGCGTCCTGTGTATGCTCACGCCATATTGTTCTCGGCATACCGGGTTCGAAAGTGCTGCGCGATGCGGCCAATTCGAGAAACTGTTCCACCCAGGCATATTTACTCTCTGCTTGTATGCGTATAGAAGAGAGAGGGAAGACACTATTCCTTGGAGTATAATTTACGTATAATTTTAAGAAAAATCATTAAATCAACTTGACCTACCGCGAACATGGGCCACAATCGAACCGCTGTTTTAAGCCTCTATCGAAATTTAATTCGAGAAAGTAAAAAATGGAATTCTTACAATTACCGGTAGGCGCAGGTTATACGTTCTGACACCATTGTATTTACAAATTTGACAATCGATGTATTTAACGTGGCAAACGATGTTTCTCGTTTTACAGAATGTACGCTTTACGTAGAATTCGTCACGAGTTCCAAGAGAACAAAACTGTGCAGGATACCAGGAAAATTACAGAGTATTACAACAAAGGAACAGAGGCCCTGGACATGATCAAACGACAAGTAATAATTGGAAACCTCTATGCTACCAGGCCATTAGTTATAGAAACTATCTCAAATGAATCGAACTTAAATTGATCGTGCAAACGTATCCGATAACAACGCCGGAGTCAACGTTAGTTATTGTAACCTACATACATCCTAACGTACCCAGAGAACTGTATCGAAAACATGTAATATAAAATTATTTACTGTCAACGAATAGCATTTTTTTCTTACCAATCGGAATCTGAAAGCAAAGCGTTACCTACATGGAATTCGTTACATTGATCGCAACGCGACGTACATTCCACGGTACACAAGTGGGGCCACTCGTACTGTCCACCGGTTAACGATTTTCTCGCTACGTCGTATTTTCTTTGAACAATGCCGAACAAAACGTTTCGAAACTCAAACTTAATAACTGCGAACGCTGATCAGCTGTTTCGACTGGTCCTCAATGACAGGTAGACTGCATACGTATATACGTGTGAATGCGTCGTTGTATACATACCGAGTAATCACCGAGTCCCACAAACACAGTGTAAAGTGTGGATATCTCGCTGCACGGTTCTATCAGCTGTACGAGCTAGCGTTAGGATATTTACGCGACGATTAAACCGAAAAAGTAATCGGGATGGCTATGCGAAATTTGACCGAGCCTTTCGTTCTAATGCGAAATAATGCTCTACAAAGCAAGCACATATACGCCGAGCAGGTATGTGACGTATAACCTACTCGTAAATCGTTCTCTGCCTGAGCCACGCGAACGACATGATTTATTTGTAACGACAAGTTCCAGAATTAAATAACGTGAAACACAATTTCAGAATCTGTCCGATCGAATGGCCCTGGTGGCCTCGGACTCCGGTGCTTCGTCGGACACCGTCGAGTTAAAGAACATCAACTTGGAGAACAACGCACCACCTGCGTGGACGGATGCGTTGGAAGAGACACAATATATTTTGAGTAGGCTGCGTATAAAGATAGAGAGTTTGATAGAGCTGCATGCCAAGCAATTAACTCGACCGACGCTGGATGATTCGTCCCAGGTTTGTCATACATCCTAACCGAACGGTAAATTGGAAATTTACTCGATGGCAAACAATCGGGCAATCATCCTGATCTATTCCCATCACTCGATTGTTAGAGAGCAATTCGTTAAAAAAATGTCTGCAGGAAGAGAGACAAATGGAACAATTTACGTCTCTGCAAGAGCTGGGTCTGCGATATAGATCCGCGCAGAACCACTACCTAACACGTATGATTTATGCATATGTATATATATATGTATACACAAATTCGTTTGTTACAATTTACGCTAGACGGGATATAGATCTCTTTAATATGTTATTCAGAGATCAAATCAAGGGAAGAAAGGAGTAATCAATTCTTCAACGAAGATCAATCAATGTTCTTAAATAACGCCATGACAGATTCATGGTTGATGGAATCGAACGAAGTGCATTCAAACTCTTGGGCAAGTAACGAACAAAGGCAGGATGCTGTGCTTTTGCAGTTGGAGGATACGGAAGATAGAGTGAAAGTAGCTATGGAAAGAGAAGAACAAATTGGAAGTATAGTACAGAGTATAGCAGACCTCAGGCATATATTCAAAGTAAGAGATTTTAATCGTCTACATAGGATATCAAATAAAAATGTAAATTGTGTATATCAAACGTATCGTTACAAAGAGTGAGACGTTTTCCTTGACACGCTACAGGATTTAGCGAGTATGGTGCAGGACCAAGGCACCGTTTTAGATAGGATCGATTATAACATCGAGCAGACACAGGTGCAAGTGCAGGAGGGCTACAAACAATTGAAGAAGGCCGATTCTTATCAGAGAGCTAATAGGAAACTCTATTGCATAGTCGTACTTGCGGGAGCTATAATCCTAGTTAGTTTTCTCTTCGTGGCGTTTAAAACATGAACTACAGCTGTACCTTCCTCTCAATTACTTAAATGCATTTTAATATCCGATTATTATCAATCAATTATGCTTGAACGAACAAGCATTTGATCAAGGTTTTGGGTGAACTTCGCGATTACTAGACGTATCGTTGCAAGATATAAATTATACCCTTCCACGAATTAAAGATATCAAAGTTCTCGAATCGATACGATCAAAATATATTTCCATGTAACCATGTAATATCTTACGTATCACCTTTCCATCGATCTATCGCCTGATCGCGAGCGATAAATCCGCTTCACTCTTATCGATCGATTGCGGACGTACTTTTAATTTGTTGTAACCTGGCGTAAGCGAGTAAACGAGCCGAACAGATGTAACTTATTCAACGAGATGACACGCTAATATAGAAATTGGAATAAAAGGAGATCGGTAAATCTGCCAAACAATGATTCGTTATAACGTTAACACCCTCACGGTTACTATTTGTAAAATTCTAAAAGTGGAAAAATAGCTTTACGTTCGATGCGTAGTATCCTTAAGTACTTTAACAACTCGTAACAAGGCCCATTTCTACTAGGCATTTCAAAAGTTGTACGAATTTCTTCATATCGTACTATTCCCCATCGTTTCTATGCCTGCTGCTATTCCTCCCCCCCGTTCAATGTGCGAATAGAAATTGTCATACCTATTGTGTCACGTCCAGTGTCGGTTCGAGCTGTCGACGAACGGCTGAAAATGGATCAAGAGGAAGGGAAATCGTTCTCACGTGGGAGACGAACTATTCAGTATGTGAACTAAAATTCCGAATGCCCCGCCGAGTACGTAACGAACGAAATTATCGCCGACCAAGGGGCCTAAGGCGTACAGCCCGGGCCTTGGAGCTTTCGTCGCCTCGTAAGTAAAATCGTCGACCTCGATCGGATTTGATTTACAGTCTATGGGTTTGTCGGGATATTTTCCAAGCCCGACACCGGCTCCCTCCAAATAGGTCAGGTCTGGCTTGTAACCTGTAAACGTGCATTTTGGCCTCAGGATATCGGTTCTCAACTCAATCAAAAGTAATCGCATACGCACCGATGAGTATGGCTACGACGGAGACGCGGAACGCGTGCACGTGTCCGGCCGGGTCAGAGAGCGTAACAACGCGTTGGTCGGTCTCGTTTACGGGAAAACCGATTAAATTGTAACTTGGTAACGTCTTGTACAAAGGATAATTGGTACCGCCCTCGGCCATCATCTCGTAGACTTTGTGATACTCGGGATACATCGAGCTGGGCAGTCCCTGCAATCTCTCGTAGAAGCTGCGCTTCTTCTGCACATCCGATTTCTCCCATTCCCCGGAGGAATCCCGGAAAGCGTGCAGCACGGGAATGCCGCGGAAACGTGCGGCTATGATCGCATCCGCGGCGCTTAATCCCGCACCGATCACCAACACCGGATCGACCGACTGCTGCCTCCCTTCCACGTTGATACCTGAAGTTAATCGTAACAGGCTCTCAGTCAGTATATTTCCGACTGGTTTCACTTTTTTCCATGTCCGTATTAAAATTTTCGCGAGCGTACCATGTTGCCGGTCGATCAAACGATCCAGCTTGGACTCCAGCTCGTTCAGATCATGCGTCACCCAGTCCGAATGAGAATCTTCACCGGGTACACCCAATCGATTCGTCAAATCGGTCGTACCCGTGGCGAGGACGACTCTCCTGCATCGATAGCGGAAAGGTTTCCCGGTTTGCTTCTCGAAACCGTCCACCGCCCATCCGTAACAGTTTTGTTGACCATTGGAACGGCTCTCCAACGGTCTTACCGACGTAACGATGGTCTCGCTGAACAACAAATACGATTAGTATTATATAACGACGGTGAACCGTGCAAGTTAAGATGCGTGAAAAATGAAAGTCGGCCGTGAACCAACCATCGGAAGTACTGTTCCAATTTCTTGAGGCGCACATAATCCCTGTAATACGCAGCCACCGTGCCGACGGAGACTCTGCTTGCCGCTTTACACGCGTACGGCTCGCCGTCGGCCGTGTTTGTTTTACGAAGTTGTCCGGATTCGATCAACGCTCCCCACTGTCGTATGTCCAAATCCGGCATCGACATCCATCGATCCAAGCTGATGGTCAACACGTTCGGATCCATCGACTAATAAAACCAATTCTGAATTGCGGTTTCACGTTCAACAGGATTCAACGTTAACGCGGTGTATCGTCGACGCGGACGTGACGTGATACGAGGATGCGTTTTTGTTACCTGCCACGAGCCACCGGGCTGACCCTTGCCGAGTACGACGTGATCGATCACTTTGTGCTCGGGTCGCTGTTCGAGCGACTTCCACGTGAGAAGGGGGGGCACGTCGAAACCAGCGTCCACGCACGGATGCTGAAGATGGTCCATGAGAAGGGCCAACGGTCGGCCACCCTGTCTACCCTCCAGCCCGGACGAAAGACATTCGAGCTTGCAACGCGTACTATCAGCCAATCCTTTCCTTCGTTCGTCGCTGCCTACGTTTGGTCCCCATCGGTTATTCGTTGTCGACTCGTTCTCCGTTCCCTGATCCTCCATCCTTTCGTAATGATCGTCGTTCTCGGACCTCGTACTGAAGTGCAGCCTGGCGGTGAGCATTTCGTCGCCGGGATGAGGCTCTCCGGTGTAGTACGGCCAATTCCCGGCGAGCATATACGAGAGACATATGCCGCTGGGCCCATTTCCTGGCGGACCAATAATTTCATTGATACCCGACCCTGGAGCGAGTCAATGAAAAATTATTTTATTTACTGCCGAGCTATACCTATAACGACCACGTCCTTATAAACGACGCTGTCCTCATCGTCGCAAGATGCTTGCATCTTTCCTCCGGTAAGCCGTTCTCTCTTTTACGTTCGACGATCCGACTTCAACAAACATTGAATGGAAAAGTTCAAATAACGATCGTAGTAGAAACAGATTGAAAATTAAAATGAATCGTTTCGCATTTTATATGACATTTCTCGATAAATACAATGCACGATCATGTGTACATACATATACATGTACACGCGTGTATGCATAAGCGTGCATAGTCACCGCGTATCGTTATCGAGAAGTGTTGCGAAACTATGTGATAATGATGAGCACACGGTAACGCAATTTTATCGAATCGTCACATCGTTACTTCGCATCAGAGGAAAGATTATGTTCGCGCAGATTTTCATGTCCTGCCCGGTAAATAATTCCGAAATCGTTCCGAACAATTTTCGCTCCCTTCGAATAATTCATCGCGAGCGCCGACTTCGTGAGAACGAATGCAATATTTAAAGCGTTCACTGGCCATCGATTACAACAGCCACGCTACGTAACGTACTTGACCGTAGCAAAAGGAAATAATAATGCCCTGAGTCGCGAACCAACATCAAGAACATTCGATTCGAATCGATGCGAAATACGTGGAAACGGTGAACGGGCTTCAATTTACTCGAATAGTTTTTAAGAACGTTACACAAATATCCCACGTGACTCACGTGAAACAACGCTTAGAACAATAAAAGTTGATCGACTCCCACCTGCGAGGAACGCGAGTTCAATCGACGATGTTCGTATGAATGATCGATAAGTTACGCGTCGTAACTACATAACAATACAATTTTCGATTGCATTCCGCGGGTCCGGAGGATCTGTACAGACCGAAGGACTCGTGGAATGCACAACTCTATATCTTTATACGCTAACGAATAAACAGGAAGATAGAGATATAGATAATACACCCTTGCTGAATTATCTGTTGGACAAGATACCGCTCTCGTAGATCGAAAGAACAATGATCTCGCAGGTGAAAGAATTCGTGCGAAACGATAATACGATATAAAATGTAAGACTAATTTGGAATTATTGATAAAATTATGATTATCAATCGAATTATCATCGATACCGGCGGTGAATCAACACAGTTGTTTGACAAGTTTACCGAGAATAAATTACGCGATATACACACATTAATAATCTTACTCCTTCGCGGAGAGCGAAGCTTGATCACAGACACGTGTAGCTTCTAAGCGGAAACTATCCTCGCGAGACCGAACCGCTTCGCTATACCAGACGGATACAGTCGTATCGAATGAATCGTTTAATAATCACAGATACCGATTCACGAATCAGGATGTGTACGTAACTGGTAGTTGCGTCGAGGCAACGAGGACCGATGAGAAGGGAAAGAAAGACGGGGCGAGAAGGAGAAGGAAAAGGAATCAGTCGCGCTACGCGAAGGAACGTGCGTTTTCCAACAAGGTGATTATTTAACTGATAACACGAGTGTATCAAAACCGCGCAACACATGACACAGCAAATCGAACAAGGTCCCCCTTTGATACTTTGTAACTTTGCACGTGCACGTTTACGGTTCTATGTAAATATGTATGTATGCGCGCGAAGGCTCCCAAGGGAAAGCACGTGAACGAGAGGCTGATCATACGCGGAGTTACTTCTACTACTTAGGAGAACGATCGCCGTTCTACTGATGCGAGTACCGAGCCGTGAGTTAGCGTCGACGCGCGCTTCTCCTTTCGTCGAAAACGAACTCCTGTTAGCGAGCTGGCATCGGCATTCCTGCCGCACGTTTCTATGTCTCTCCTTGTCGTCCTTACTCGGATAAAAAAGGAGGGACACAGAAGCGCCCGGCAAAATATCGTTTTTCCGAAGAAGGTCGCGATACATTATATCGCGCTTGTATCTCTTTTATCCGTCATTCTTTCTCTCCCTTTAACTGACCGCGCGCATGTCCGGCCTCGCGATCGCCGCAACGATAAACGACGATCAAACAAGTACGTTTGAAATGTCGCTGCATTCTTTTATCGAACGCGCGACTTCTTGTCGGTCGATCTTCGATTGACACGCGCACCCATTATACCGGGGATTGATTTACAGTTTTAAAGCGCTGCGCAGCAAGCGGCTCGGTTTACCTCGCACTCGGTGCGGCTCGTTTCGCAGCATCACGCAACAATTCACGATATTAAATTCCTGGAATGAATGAAAACCGGTTGAACATCGCTATTAACTATTTTTAATTCTCTCGAACGGGCAGTTTCGGAAGAGCTATTTTGAAGATCATTCTCTATCGAATTCTTGTTTGTCTCGAGTAATTTTCCGTTGAAAAAAACGGCGCCTTGTATATTAAAAGTCTCGAGCATTACGATTACGTTATCGAGGATGCTTTGATACGAGAGAATCCGTTTTTGATATAATGAAATCATTATACGCGTACACGTTGTATTACGAAACGTGAAACTCATAATTACTCCTAGACCCTCGTGTCTTCTCGCACACATATATGTACATCCAATCAACACCGATGTCGATGATTCACGGAGCTACGTTATCCGAGTAGTTTCAATTGGAACTCGAAAGAATGCATCGCGCACGTACGAATCGTTAATTGCTTTGAACAAGCAACAAGTAAAGAGTCAAATCGTGCGCGAGTTGGCGCGAGTACAGCCGGCATTCACGCGTGCGTTTAATTATGCAATTGTCATGACTAGGTAAAGTCGCGGCAGCAACGGAAATCGCTTGTTATTAAGAGATACGCGAGAACTTCTCGAAGCATCGGGAGAAATAACGAATGGGAAACGTACATACGTTAGCGCGGAGGAACCAGATGGCTCGGTGTATCATGTGTTTCGCATCTGGGTACGATGAGTATCGTTACGATTTCACGATAGAGATCAAAAGTAAATGAAATAAACGAAGCGAATTAATTGTGATCCATATAGGTACCTATTTCTCCTTTATACGTAATCATGTCGTTCCATTTAATCCGGGTTGCAAATCGTGATCCGACGTATCGAGGAATCTCGTTGATCGGCATCTCGGATATATTCGTGACCAACAACTCGTCTTCTTCGTTCGTAATTGACACCCCCGAATATCATGCTCGTGTATTTCTCGTTTGAGTATTTGTTCGATGAGAAAATACTCCCTGAAAATCTGCTCCGTTTCCCTCGATGCGACACCTCCGGTTTTACAATCTCATAACGTGCGACACGTTAATCCGCTCTCCCGAACCACGAAATTTAACAAGATCTCACTCTCTCTCTTTCTTTCTCTCTTACTTTCAGCATAATTGTCTCGATTTACTATGAGAAAGATGTTTAGGTATTTATACTGACACGCCTCGTTTCTCCATCGATTGCCTCTTTTTGAGGCTAGGATTTTCGCTTCTCGAAGAGGCTCTCAGCTGATAGGCTCCGTGTGGCTCCGTAATGGCGGAAACTCCGAACATTTTAAATGCCCGCACGCGCTGTACCGGTAGAAAAAGGATCAGTTCTCCGAGAAATTTTAAATACATGCGTTACGTTCAAATAAAATTGTGATCATTTATTGCTCAAATATAAGTGTCACTAACCAAGGTAATTCGAGTAGTCGAAAGAATAACATTGACAGATCGATGCCAGCAACGTGATGCGTCTCATCGAGCCGTTCCCCGTGCGGAATATACAGCGATCGACGAAAGAGTCCGACACGCGTATCGATGAAAAGAACTGCATTTTTTTTATATGCAAAAATAGTCATCGCACTTATGCGTTCGAACGTTATCGTTCATCGGGGAAATGAAGTTTGTCGTTCGAGGCGTCGAAGGCTGTCGAAACGATCCTCGGACGTTCGTTAAAATTTTTATTGATATCCTAGCTGACTGGCGGGATCGGTAAGAGGAACATAGGAAACGTGCATCAGCTTCTTTTTCACAACCGTACCGTCGCTGCCCTTATCGACTTGCAGCAATTCTTGAAACCCTTTGTACTCTTCTATGGCAACGACAGGACAAATTAACCGGCCGCCGGGAGCCAACTGATCTATCAGCTGCAATTCAGAATAAGCTTCGTTCCGAATCGTGTTTACAGATATGGTTCTCCAGCAGGGTATATACCTGTTGCGGTAAAGTTTCGGCCGCCGCTCCGACGTGAATCGCGTTGTAAGGTCCGTCGGCAGGGTATCCCAATCTGCCATCTCCCACTAGGCGCATTTACAATGACCAGTCGTTAATCTCCGCTATATACTTTTCACCTAGCAAAGTCACGTGGCTGATAGACACGTGTATCTACCTTACTACGCCCGATATTTACGAGGAATGCCTTTCTGATCTCTATCTCATTCGACATCGATTCGGTAATCAGTGTCGTAGAAACTCCAACGTTCGCAGCCTCGCCTGACCTTACCTACAAACTTAACGCGGCCTTCCTTGATGAAATCCGCGCAATCCTCGTTTACATTTTTCGTCGATATCTCTATCAGTTCGGGGATATGATCGATGCCGACCACGTGGCCGCGGGAACCCACCATGACTCCCATACACGCGGACAAATAACCGGATCCTGAACCAACGTCCAATGCTTTCGCCCCGTCGAACAATTGATCGGAGAGGATGGACAGAGCATACGCGTGCTGTAAAAGGAATAAGTCGATCTGACGATGAGCACGAGGGCAAACGAGGAGCTAGCTGGTTCGTTCGTTCCATTAACCGTCTAACCAACCATGTGAGGAGCGCTAATCGTTACGTTGTATCCTATCCTTCTCGGTCGATCGAGATACGGTTTCGGCTCGTGGCAATACTTAGCTCTGTCGACGGCAAGCATAGCCGATTCCGCTCTGTCTGTCGTCAGAATACCTGCATCTGTGATCCAACAGTATGAATTGTACGAGACGAACTGATAAATGATCGGTACGTAGAAGGAAGAGAAAGCCTCGAGTACCTTTAAGTTTGGCTACCATCTCCTGATTTGTGGTCCCATCGCAATGCCATGCCATGATTCACGGTACGATCTTTAAACACAGTAAAGATTCATTAAGGGCTATTAAGAGCAAAGAACATTACCTAATCGTGGGTCAGAAATAACCTAGCCAGCGTGGAAGTCTAAATAAGCTGTAGATATGCTTTGCACGGGATCATCTTTCTGGCGCTATTTAACGCGCTGATATATCGTAATATATCGGGGAGATAATTTGCGATGATCGTTCGATGAGAAGAAAGCGCTTATCTTGAACGCGGAAACTCGTTGCGTTTACGCGAACTGTCCCTGCTGGCATGCGTACGATTTTTAATTATCAAAATTATAATACACCATCGGGAGTGAATTGACGCCGCGAACGAAGGAGAGGCACGCTGCCACGGATAAATTTCATTTGTTGATTAAATAAAATATTACCAGCACCTGTAACCTTAATATGTCCGTTCTCGCGAACGATACAACGTACGCGGTGCACGAATGATGCGGATAGAGGCACATCTCTGCCGAGAGATAATTCTCGTTTCGCTGCAGATTCATTTCCATAATTTCACGGTACGTACATTTGTCCACGGGCAATCTCACTATTCTTTTTACGTAAACTGCGTGTATCGCGCGCGAACACGGTTCGCAATCAGCTGACTTATGTTAAATAGGTACCTGTTATCCGAGTAGCCGCACGGATGACAGTATCCCGATTCGTATCTGCGCGTTGCCACTGTATGCGTTTACTCACACGCTTATGCGCGCCGTTACTGCACCCGTTGCACCTCGGTAACACCGGTTGCATCAACTTGGGTACGTACACGCAAATACGTGCCGCCTAAAATTACCGCAGAAGACACGTGCGTTTTTTCCTATAGTTTTAATCCTACGCTCTATACTTGTTTGAGAAAAAGAGCGATCCAAGCGTACGATATGCGATGATACCCGATCCTGTACGTAGAAGATCATGATTTCGAAATCTGCGATGAACTACGTACCATATTATGTGCGCACGCAATAAATTAATTGGTTCAAAGTGCCGGTACGGTGTCAAGAGATCATAAATTATCCACGAGCTAAAAGCGGGTAGATGTATCTGATATAGTAAATCATAGTTGAACGTAAAAGCGATAGCGCGGTCCCAGAGAGAGTTTGTTTGAAAAAATGTACATTTTATTTAAAAATTTGCCACGAACGATGGGTAAGGGAGGTACTTTATACCCGCCGATAGAAACGAAGGTACGGCGTGAACTGATATTTTTATGGAATAAACGATCAGGGGGCAAAAATGTGAGAGAGGAAGAGAAAGCGGAAGTGACGATGACACCGATAAAATTAGATGTGAATGCGCAGATATTTGTCGAGCGCATACGGAAAGGAAGGTAGACAAGAAATGCAAATAATAACGCGACTATAACTCGGTGGCGAGATGATTACCGAACGATCGGTATAAATTGAACGAAAGTTTGAAGTTTCTATAGTTGTAAAGCCGCGTGCGTGAACAATGAAATAAAATCGAGTCCGTAGGGGGAGAGAGAGAGAGAGAGAAATCGGTGCTAGTAGAAAAAAGAAAGTAGAAGCTATGGCTAAAAAGGATGATACCTTCGAGCCTGGCAGGCTCCGGCAGTTTGTCATCTCACTTATCGGTAAGTCTCGGAGGGAAGAACACGGATCAGGAGAAGGAATTCTAATAAAACGGTTCGTTTGTCGTTATCAGTCAATCTGTCGTCGATGTCATTGGGGATAATCATCAGCTGGCCATCGCCGACGTTGCCGCAACTACAGAGTGAGAACTCTCCGATTAACGGTGGACCGAT
The DNA here is from genome assembly GCA_004307685.1 of Ceratina australensis. NCBI lineage: Eukaryota > Metazoa > Arthropoda > Insecta > Hymenoptera > Apidae > Ceratina > Ceratina australensis. The sequence goes on along the minus strand of SHCU01000567.1, from coordinate 43,000 downwards.
CACGGACGAAGTTGCATCTTGGTTGACTGGGATAATGTGTCTGATGGCGTCCGCGACGAGTTTAATAGTCGGTTTCTTGGCGAACACGCTTGGCCGCAAATTGACCGCGTGCCTCATGGGCCTTCCTCTCTGCCTCTGTTGGTTGTTTACCATTTTCGCAACGGAGCAGTGGCACCTGTTCGTCGCGCGATTCTTCTCAGGTGTATCCGGTGGTATGGTTTTATTCCTGATACCGATGTACGTGTCCGAGATCGCGAGCGACGGGATACGCGGGATGCTGGGCAGTCTGATGGTATTCGTACTGAACGGCGGCGTTCTTCTCGGTTACATACTCGGCTCTGTGCTCTCGTATCGCGTATTCGCGATCGTCGCGTTTACATTACCATTGTTCTACATCGCGCTCATCGTTTTCGCACCGGAATCGCCGGTCTATTTGGTGCGACGGAACCGAATCAGCGAAGCGACCAAGTAAGCAACGACAGCGAGGAACGCTCTCCGAAGAACGCATAGGTCGTCTGTCTTTGTTTAACGGCGAGCGTTTCTTGCAGATCACTGACGTGGCTGAGAGGAGGACATAGGCCGACGGTCGAGCAAGCTTTGTCGCATTTGCAAATAGAAGCGAAAGAGCAGAACGTTGCGGGGCGAACGATCAAGTTATCGGATCTGTTCCGCGACCGAGCAACGATCAAGGGACTGGTTATCACGCTGGGATTGTTCGGTGGCCAACAATTGGCAGGCATAAACGCTGTGGTAAAGAAGATTCAGATAACAGAGTTCTCGCGCCCGTTCGTTGATTCTCCTTTTCACGCTCCTAATTTTCTGTGTCGCAGATGAGCTACACCCAATCGATCTTCGAGATATCTGGGAGTTCGTTATCGCCAAACAATTCGGCGATCATCGTAGGGTTTATTCAACTTTGCGGTTCGTTTATGTCGACCACACTGATGGAACGAGCAGGTAGAAGACCGTTGATGTTGACGTCCTGTTTCATGATGTCCACGTGCCACTGCGTACTCGGGGCGTTCTGCTATCTGAAGATGCTAGGATACGACGTGACCCAGTTCAGTTGGATCTCGATCGTGGCTCTATCCTTTTACATGGTCGCTTACAGCTTGGGCTTGGGGCCGGGTCCGTACGTTGTCTCCTCCGAGATACTGAGCCGAGACATTTCGAATTTGGTGATAACCATAGCGATGTGTTACGTGTGGTTGATGGCGTTCCTCGTTGTCAAATTATTTCCGAACGTAATCGCTGCTCTCGGCATGCACGGTTGTTTCTTCCTGATGGGGGCATTTTGCGCGACTAGTTTCCTCTTCGTTTTCATCTTCGTACCAGAGACCAAGGGCGAACCGCGACAAGTTATTTTAGATCGGTTGAACGGAATATCCCAGCCGTTAGATAAAGAGCTATACGTTTCTTCTAGCAATATCATCGAAAAGAAAATTGCCGAGTCGCCCGAACTGGTCTGAAAACATCGTGGAACATATCGTTTTTATCGCTCGATACTCGCGGGTATCCGTGCTCGACGTGGATAGTGGAAAAAATTGAGTAACGAATAAGGGATAACTGCATTTTACGTAATCCGCTTTACGTAAGCGAAACTGTGTTTGCTATTGTTACGTACAGGTCGTATACGTATAGCATACGGTCTTAAATACACGGCTATCACTCATCCGTTAACCGTTTGCGAACACTCTTGTTCCCAATTTTTCGCTTCTTAAACGTAGCTGGTTTTCCGTCATCGTCGCTGTCATCCGCAATGATTTGCGTAACACTCTTTTCTTTGAACGTCCGCTGCACCGGAAGTGGCTCTGATTTCTCGAAGGTAGGCAGTTGCAGTTGCTTTTGTCGCGGTAGCTGCAAATCCACCGGCTTCACCTCTCTGAAACGAAATTAACTCGATCGATCGATTCGTGAAACCGCGCGGTTCGTCGTTCATCGAAAAAGACGTACATCTTTCGAACGGTTTGCCAAGGTCCGAGGGGATGCGATTTTACAGGAATGCTGTAATCCCTTCTGTAGGGTCGGGTTTCCTCCGGCTCGGTCCCCGCCACGGTCCCCGCCACGGTCCCCGCCTCCGGTTTCTGTTCCCCGTCCTCGTCAGCGGTTGACGGTAGCCGCGCGTTGCTCGTGTTCCTGAAAGCCTTCAGCTTCTCTCTTTCCGCGTTGGCTCGCTTCTCTTCGAGGATATCCGCGTTCGCGATCGCGTTCTCTTCCTCCAACTGTTTCAGCAGTTCCTCTTGAATCATTTGCTCCTTCGCCTCCTCTTCCTGTTCCGCGAACGTCATGTACCCTTCTTCCGGCGGATACCATACGGACTCTGTCGCGTGCAATACGTGCAGATAATTAGGGTCAACGGAAATCGTATAGATCGTAAGTACCGGTCAAAAGTGGGTAAGAAGAGCGACGCACCGTTCGTTTCGATATGCCAGTAGTACGTGTATCCCTCGGGACTGCGTGCTTCGTACCACAGTTTTCGGACAGGCTTCGTTGCTCGCTCCTCCTCCGTTATTTTTCCCTTTCCCTTCCCCTTCCCTTTCCCCGTCTTGCCCTTCCCTTGGCCTCTGTTTTCGCCCCGCTGCGATTTGCCTTGATGCGAGGCCGCGCTTCGCGGCTGAATCGGGTCGCATGGATCGATCTCCTGGGGAAACTGGAACGACGGAACGTTTGGTTGCATCTTTACAAACTTTTTCGAACGAACAAACGGTTAACGAACGGCCGACTCTTTCTCGAGTCGATGAAGTTGACCAACTCTCACCTGTTGATTTTCACCCTTGAACCTAGGCAACGCCTCTGGAGCTGGCGGTGGTACGCGATTCGCGTTCAATGTCTGCAACGAATGGATTCGCATCGTTTGTTTTTTTTTTCCATCCATTGGAGGGCATTGAAACGATAAAGTAAGAAAGATTTTTAATGTTTAACGTAGGCGCGTCATGAGGTATTAAATCGATACGCACGTCTTTCGATTCCGGCCGGTTCATCTTTTCTTTAATAATTCTGTCGGCCGTCATGTCTCTCGTATTGTTCTCTACGTCTTTCAGATAAGCGACCATGGCTGCCTGGATATAAGAAACAACGATTTTTAATCTCTTAAAAAATAAAATACGCGCAGAAATATACTTACATTTTCCATTTTTTTAATATCTTCTTCCATCTTTTTACTCTGCTTCGCCTGTTTCGCGCTGGTTTTGTGTATCTCCTTAAGCCGTTTGCTAACATTCTCTTTGTGCTTTTTACCACCCTCGTGAAAACTGATACTCGGCTTATTATCAGCGATCCAACACTTGCAGAAGTCGCAAAACTTGCGACCCTGAGACTTCCAGTAATCGGCCCTAGAACAACGCGTAACGAGCACTTACGTTTCATCGTACGGATCCATCAATTAGACGATTCGTCAACCGACATTAAATAACGATACTATCCTTTCCCCACTCTCTTTTCCCACCTTTACACGCGCTTCGAAACGACCGGCGTTTCATTCTGTCTAGCTTGATGCTCGCTCGTACGCGAATCTATACGTTGATGCACGCGATCGTACCTTTACGTTGCAACACAGTCGCTCGGTTTTTCCGATTGAGCGGAACCTTTGACGGACGAAGGAGGGGAAAAGTCGCAATGCGCTATGACGGCTAATCTGAGATCATATCTCGGATAAGCGAACCCATAGGATGAGCGAGCGACTAATGATGCCTGCTGCGAATTAGTTGGCAATTAGACAACGGCCTTGACGAGTAGCACTTGACCCTGGCGGCCTCACGCCTCGGACAAGTCGGCTTTCGGCGAAATATCGAGTTCAAAGGGAGGTGGTTCTTGTATCGTGAAAATCGCGATTCCCTTATCGATGCCGCGTCGATAATTATAATAGGGTACTTATTAATAGCAGCGGTGCGAACAAACTACCCTCGGGCAGGCAGTCGGAACGTTTCACGTGCTCGGACGACTCTGATAAGTCTATTCATTCGGTTTTATTGATACGGTTGTACTTGATTTCCAATGGAAGAGAAGCACGCGAAAAAATCGATGCCGGGCTGTGCGCGACGATAACAGGTACGGGAAAACTCTGGTAACCGTGGATCTAGGGAACGCGTTCTCGTTGATCGCACACGCGACAGAGCCGTCAGCCGTGCCGCTCTCGTGGCTGGCAAACGGCAAAGTATATTTTCGTGCTTGCTTTTTGGCACGCGCGATCCGTCTCGATCGGGACGCGCGTTTACATCCAAACCGGGTGGAATCTTTTCGACGGCAGGCAACCACCACCTTTCGCCGACTTAACGCGTCGCGTCGACGTAAATCACGGCTGTTTTATCGCCTGTAATAAACGCATATTATTTCGTCGTCCACGATATCGCCCCTCCCGTTTACGATACATCGTACGCCGAGAGTTAGCGTCGTCCGCGTCGGGGAGAAATATGTATACGAGCTCGATCCGAATCGTTTAGAGCGCGTTACGTTCGGACGGTAATGCTCGGGTATTATTTAGACGGAGAACTTGGAACGTGTAACTGGCTCGTTGCGAATCAGAAATATCTACGATCAATTTTGAGCGGTAGCCAACCAGAAACAATTGGCACCCAACAAAATGTAATTTTCACAACAGACCCGGCATATCGTGTCGCTAGGCGAGCGCCCTTAATTTTACGCAACGATTTATTTTTAGCCGAGTAAAAAGACGCGACGGGACACGCCGGGTCTTTCGCAAACGCCGTGCGTTAGATACACATTTTTCTCGATACCCAAACGAACACGAGTAGCTTCTCCTCGGATCTCTTCGCCCCGATAGTTTGTAAAGAAAAAAAGAAAATAAGTATCCGAAGGAGGAGAAGGTTTCGAGAATATATCGGGCCGTTCGAAAGCAGGCTCGTTAGCCCGTTTTACGGCCGTTCTACGGATGAACGGAAAAATGGTTCGTAGCTTCTAATTTTACCCTACAGGGTTGTTGTCGTTGCACACGCGTCCCGACGTCTCGACGCGTCTTTTGATCCGCGTGCATCACTCGTTCGCAGCGAGCAAACCGACTACACCGAAACTGAGGTCATCGCAAATCTCGAGCTTCGCCTTACGACGCGATGACCCGCAGGTGCGACAGTAGTCGTTGTTCGAGGCTGTTCGCGGCCGATGATAACTGACCGAACGCGCGGGATCTGTTTTCTGGCAAGCTACGTTCTACCCAGTAACTTGGTATAACGGCAGCGGATTCGACGCGTGGAACCGTGCCTCGACGAAAGAATTAATCGAGGATATTTCATTGTTGCTGACATTTTATTACACGTTCCCTTGGCACTCGTGCCTCTGCGTACACACCTACGTAAAAATAGTATAAGTTATTCTCTCGGTTAAAGGTACAGGTAGACAGTAGGTACGAGTCGATGGAAATCAGGTAACTCCGACTAGATTCGACTAGATTGGACCTCGAGGCAAAAACTGGTTGGTCGTTGGTAGTTTCAAGCGAAAAATGAATATCCTGCGATTGATAGAGGCACTCTACGGTAATTGTATCCTGTCTCGCGGGAGAGTGATCCTCGTCGGATCGACGCGATAGAGTAATAAATAAATAAGTAAATAAATAAATAATTTAGTCAACGAGCGAATCGCACAGTTCGTTCGCGTTGTTGTAAGATTTGTGAACGAAGATGCGCGACGTTACGATTCGGTGACAAAGTCTTTTACGAAGACGAGCGTGATTTGGACCCACGATGTAATATTTACGTCGGCTGATAGACGGTGCTCGATTAGTTCGCGCGAGGTCGACTCTCAATGGATGACGAAGGAGCTTATCGGTACGCGCGCAACGTCGCCCCGCTTTTCTCCGAAACGGTGATACGCAGGTGGCGAGAACTTTCCGTTTCTATCCATCTATCATCATCAGGTACTTGGAATACTATCGTTCACGGCTACTCGCCTCGGACACGCGCATCGTGCGGCGAGTAAACTAAGCTTAAGCTATCTAAACGTATAACAGGAGAGGGATAACGCGTGGAATTCGAAACAGGCGGGAGTAATCGATGAACGAAACAAGTGAATTGGCTGGAACAAAGAATTAAGGGATCCTGAGCAGCGATACGCTCGATGATCGATGAGAATCATCCGGGCGATGTTTTCTTTTGCTTCGTCAGCTCCAAGAGGATCGGATAATGCAGGTCGGGACAATACTCCTGGCTGCGCTCCAATAATTCCAGATGCCTGGACCAAATCTTCCCGTCGTAACGGTCTATCTGTCGCGCGACGAAACCCCGTTTAACTGCGGCCTCGGCGAATTTTTCGAAGGTCGAACCCCTCCCGGGTGCCATCACCAGTGCGAGGCCATCGTTCGCCAGCCATCCGTACATCGTTTCCACCAAGTCCGATCGGGCCTCGTCGAAGAACAGACAGTCCGCGCACAGGATCACGTCGTACAGTCTATCCGTAAATCTCGCGAGGTCCTTCCCTCCGCCACCGGTCCAGCTCTACCGGTAAAAATTCAATTCAGAATTTCTTCCCGTTTTCTTTCCCACCGTCTTTGCCGAGCGAGCCAACCGACAAAGAATAACTATACGCCAAAGCGTCGTCGTTCGTCGCGATTGACAATAATTGAAAAGACGATCAGTTGAATTGAAATGAAAACGCGCGCACGTGCGCGATCTCCCTACGTTCGCCGCTATCCCGTTACCACGCGGTGATCGGATCGACTCGAATATCAACGAGAAAAAGAGAGAGAGAGGAGACTCGAAAAGAGGTATTCACCTTGACTCTCTGCTTGTTGGGGGCGAAAGCCCTGGACGCTCTGGCTGCTCTCATCGCTCTGGCCGATTTTCCCCACTGAACCACGCCGCATTCGACGAGATCCGACATGCCGTTTCTAGCCACGATCCGTTGCACGTTGTTCGCGCTGGTCAAGTTGCCGTCGGTCAACGTAACTTGCCTCGGATCGCAGTACTTAGCCGCGAACATCCCTGCCAAGCAGCTCATGCCGCCGCCGAGCTCGAGAACCCTCCTGTCTCGGCATAGGTGCCGGTTCTTCAGCAAGTAGTAGGCCAAGCACTCCTCCGATGGCCAGACGCATATGTTCCCGGTGTTGTTGAAACCGATCAATTCGTTCGCCGTGAAATACTTTTTCAAACGACGAATCTGCAGCGCGAACAGTTTGTTCTCCGCGACGGTCGAGTACTCGTACCAAACCGCGGCGTCCGAGTCCGCGACGTCCACGCGGACAACTCTGAACAGTTCGAAACTGGTGAAACGACGAACCGACACCTCGTTCTCATCCTCCGTGTCCGTGAATTTCCGAGGTCCGATCAGCGCTCTAGCGAGGATACGCCATCGCCGCTGCGCGGTACTCCTCTTCTTCCTCGCGATCTTTTCCTTAAGAGTATCGTTCGCGGTTTGTTCCCGAGCCTCGATGCTCTTCTCGGACATTTTCGTCTCCGCAAATTTTAACAGTCCGAACAATAGATAGTGCTCCCTCTGCTACGAAAGTACGCGTTCCACGCGAAGACCGAGCAGAACGTTGGGACAGCTAACGACGCGGAGAACGATCATCTTCGTTGTTTCCTTTCTCCGAGCGACAACGACGAAGCTTTACGGTGGAGTCGAAAAAGTTTTTCGGCTACTTTTTCGTCTATTCGTTCTCCTGTTACGGGGCGAGAATGAACGAGAAGGGACACGGGCCGAGACTAATTGTAAGAGCACGAAGCCAACTTCTAACTCGCGCCACGCGGATGCCGAGCGTTCATCGCGTCCATTTCACGCCTGCGCCTATACTCTTCTCCTGTCTGTTCTACCCGCTCCGCACAACTTCACCCTCCGGCCAACCCACGCACCCACCTCTTCCCTATGCTCGCTCGCGGATCTCCTGTTTTGATTCACCACCGTCGTGCCACTCGTCTCTCTCCCCGCGTTTCCTCTTCTACCTCTCGGTCCGATTCTCTTCGCAAAAATTTCTTACTCTCGGTCTAGGCTCTCAACCCTTCCAGCCAGTCTCTCTCTCTCTCTCTCACTCTCTCTCTCTCTCCCGAATCTCATATCTACAGGATGAAGCGGAGAACAATCATATGAAACGGTGTGGTTACTTACGAAGAACAAAATGCTTAGCGATTTCGAAAATGTTGGCAGTTTCAATACGAATCACGTTGTTTTATACATTTTAATCGGTTCGCTGGCGACTGATCCAATTTACTTTAAACGGGACAACATCTTTAACGGTGTTATTACGTAAAGCGGGTAAGTCTCGTGTTTTGCGACACGATGACACCGACACACGGTTTTATCCACGGTTAGACCGCGGATTTCATCCGCGTACAAAAAGACTAAACGAGCAAACAATAGGAATTCTGATACGTACAACTATATAGTTACATATAAAAAAGAATGAATGCACATCGCGGTTCTACGTGTATAAAAATCCGTGGCTCATCTGGCATTGTGCATTCGCACGGATTCCGCTCGTTCTTTGTTTCCTCGAGTTCCATCGAACGTTCGTCGTCGAGATTCGTTGTTTGGTCTCGCGGGAAGAACAGCTGCCGCGTAAAATACAGCGCGCGAGTTTGCCGCCAGACAATGTTTTGTATCGACGCTACCGTGTTGTACGCGGGCTTATGCAACCGCGAGAGATCCCGGAGAAAGGGAACGCGAAGGCTGACGACGTCTACAGGAGAAAAGAGTTGGTAGATAGATTGTTTTATACCATGTTATTCGACGCGAATAGAAGCCGATAAGAACGATAGTTGGTTTCGTTCGAGCAAGAAGACGATACCCTCTGCTTGCCAGGGAGAACGAATATAGATTTTCGCGGTCCCTGCGCCAGCGATAGAATTAGTTGTTTGACACGAATCTACCCATATCTATTTCCGATGTATTGTTATCGTTTCATCGAGGAAAAACCGTCTATTATTCGAGGTCTTGTTCCACCTCGAGATAACTACCGGTTAAATCTATTTCTCGTCGAGGAGATAAGGGTGCGGATGCGATTCGCTCGTTCGATGCTTCTTTTTAAAAGAACAATATACATTCGACGCGCAACGTTATCTGGGGTCCGGTTTGCATAGAGACGTTCGTTAAGTCGGTTATTGATGGAGAGCAAGGTACGGGGTAACTGATAGAATGGTTTCGCATTTACCTATCAGTAGGATACAGCGGTACTTATCACGATTCTCCCGAACAACCGTTGCATTTCGTTGGATCGAAACACGGTTTATCACTATTTTCCTATTCGAGATCTAGTAGAGTAACGCAGGTTAACTTCTTATGGTAGACATGTGTTTACGGGGCAATCGGTAAATCTGTGCCAACTTACATGTTTTATAACTTGAGCAGGTATCCCTGATGGAACGTCTTTTCTAACGACGAACAAATTTTCGAGCAAATCGCTTGATTCTCTTTCGAAATTGTTGAGAGACGTTGTAGTCGGTGTAACTTCGGTTGACGTGTTTACGCGTCAAGCACTTAACTCTCTGGTTACACGATGCTTGAACGATGCATAACAGTACGTGTCAGCTGCGGTTGAATAAAGATATTCAAACACTTTCTAAATAATAAACTAACTTGAACAACGCGTATCGACGAAACGGAATAATAGAAACAAAACAGCTGACGAGTGAAAACGCGACGAAAATCGATGAACTGGCGCCATCTAGGTGTACGTACAACCAGGTGGTGAAGTAGATTTCTGATAAAAAGTGTTGGCAGATGTTGAGATGGAACACTTTCCCGAATTGGCCACTGGTGTAGCATGGTTCTGGACCATCTGACCGTGAGCACCCTCAGTTTCTCTCTGCCGATGATTTATGGAGCATCCGTCGTGTACATAGGTCACGCTGTTCGAGAGTGGTAAACACACGGGTCACGGGCGAGTCTTCGTTATCTTCGTGTGCACCGCGTCAACCTCTTTCCGTTTCAATTCACGATGATAGTGCAAGCTCCTCGATACTTTCGTTAAAAAATGGTGGTGATAAAACGACTCGGGTCTCTCGATGCTCCGAATCGCTGTTTGGTTAAATTCGGCACGCATCGTTCGACGCGGTATGATTTTTACTGGGACACGAGAGAACAACGATCGAAACGAACGTTTTCCACGTGCCAGTAGAACGTTTTATACTTTAGCCTATTAGGAGTATCAGACTCGTTTGCGATGACGTAAACTACAAGCCAGAATATAACACGATGAACAAGGCTAGGATAGGGTCAGAATATATTCCGTTAGCGGAAGACGACATGTCGAAGACGCGGCTCGTTCTGCCTTTCGCCAAAGTGGCATGGTTCACCGTGTCCCTACCGTTTTTAGCGTTTATCTTTTGCGTCGTTTGGTCCGTTCTCTACAATTTCGAGCACTCCACTTCGACCCATTGCAAGGTATTTTTTCGATACGACGAATCAATGTGTGATCGACTATTAAACGTGCTCCAATAGATACGTGGTTTGTTTGTATCAGGTTTATAACTTTTTACCATCTGTCTCCGCTGCGATTGGACATTACAGGCCGCAAAGAGATGTTTGGAAAGGTGCTATAGCCATGCAAGCGGCGATCAGGGTATTGGTGTTGATCATGTACCGACGTTATTACAAAGAGTACGTTTATAAGTGGGCACAAAGCATTTGTACCACGGCCACAGTTACCTATGCCATTGAAAATATATCTTTGGTAACGTTAAGCTTTTGGACCTCCGATGAGAATTATGGTGCGTATAGACATACGTGGGAACTGGCGACAAGAGTAAACGACCGTGTACCCATTTTTCAGCCTTCCATAAATTTTCGTTCATAACATTTCTGATAATGTCTTTCGTGCATATGCTCGTCGCATATTTTATCATGAAGAATTGTCGTAACGTAACCAAGGAATCTTCGGAAGCTACTTCTTTACGGTGGAAGTGGAGAGCCATGATCTCGAACGTGTTGTGCGTACTCCTTGCCTGTTACTTCTTTTACAGGCACAATAAGTATTGCGAGCCATTAGGTGAGCGTGCCAGTTTTGCGATGAGAGGATGTTGCTTCAATGTTGTTCACACGAGGTAACGTCGCTTTGTTACAGTTTATTCCATGTTCGCATTGAGCGAGTACGGGGTCGTACTTTCGAACATGGGATTTCATTCGACCGCAGCCTGGGACTTTGCCAATTCCCGTCTAATGATATCGGGAACGGGCCTTAGAATAATTTAACTACGCAGTTTCATACATACACGTTTTGTGGCGTCGACGAACAGCTATAAAATATATTTTTATATCAGTCTCCTAATCGATATTCGATCATTGTCCATTCGTTTTTAGTTTATTGTCCCATTTGTTAAAATGGCAGTTAGTAAAAATAAAAGATATTATTTTATTGTACAATTAACCGTAAAGATTAATCTTGAACGATCTGTAACGGACGGTCGCGATTAACGAGTAAACGTGTACGATCATCTTGCCGGTATTGTCGTAAGAAATTTGATGCTCCTCTATCTGATTGTACGATTCGTTAGAATTTGAAATCCTTCTCTAATTTATCCGCGATGTACTTGCCGATCGCCATACTGCTGGTAGCGGCCGGGGAAGGCGCGTTACGACAGTGGATCACTCTATCACAGATAGTACCTTTCCCAGCGTCGAAAACGAAATCGTCTACCAAGTTACCATCTTTGTCCATCGCCTGCGCCCTGACACCCGCTGGTCCCCTTAAAAATATCGTACGTTTCAGTAACATCTCGCGTTCGAGAAAACATCTTCGGCATTTACCTCTTCACATCCCTCCATGTCACGTCGGGAATGAATTTCTTTAATTCTTTAACTGCGAGCGGATAAATGATCGATGTAGTCATTTCCTTGACTCCCGGTACAAAATATTTTCTAATGAATTTGTATAGGCCCGGGAATTTTGCCATTTCTATGCAGTCTTTTATATTTACATCGCGCCACCTGAGGATCAAGGCGTAATCACTTAGGCATTTAATTATCTGATAGCAGCAACGGTCATGCAATTATTAATTTAGGTACCGGTAACCTTCTCTTGCCAGTGCCAGTACCGCGTTCGGACCAAGATATATTTCGGTGTTGATCTTAGGCGTGAAATGAACGCCCAAAAAGGGAAACCTGGGATCTGGGACGGGATATATATTGGTCGTACATAAATGCTTTTTATCCTCCCTTAGCAGCATGTATTCCCCTCTGAACGGAATGATACGTGGACTGACATCGCATCCCGTCATGACTGCTAGACGATCCGAATGGAGACCGGCGCAAGTTAATATGTATTTCGCTGGTATGCTCTGAGATCGGAAGGTATCATGAAAACATTGAACTTAAACGAATAAGCTACTAAGATTCCAACATACTCTTTTCGTCGTCTTAACTAAAATCGGTGCCAGTTCCTGTTTGCCCTTGGATTCGGTCATCTCCGAGAACCCTGTCACCTCGTAATTTAGAAATATCTTCCCGCCCATTTCTTCGAAATCTTTGGCAAAATGTCTGCAAACTAACGCCCAATCTACTATACCCGTCCACGGAGACCATAACGCTCTTACACCCTGTACAATCATATCTATATATTTCTTCGTTATTGTCATTTCAATTATTTTACAACATGCAAAAGCTTCAGTACTTGACATTTAGGTTCGTATCTCGATATACACTCTTTCTCGACCATCTGCAGGTCAGGCACGTTATTTTTAAGTCCCCTTTCGTGCAAATCGGTTAATCTCTTGGATTGTTCTTCGTTCAGAGCTACAATCAGTTTGCCAACTTTTTTATGGGGAATTTCCTTTTTGCACAGATAGTCATACGCTAATTTGGAACCTTCCACGCAGAGTTTTGCCTGCAATTATTTCCTGCCGGATCAAAAATCTCTTAACGAAGCGTTATTCTATCGTACTACGCGATTCTGATCTGAATTTCCATCTCGGAGCCGAGGCAAAGGGAGAAAAGAGAGCGCGTCGATAAACGGCTACAAATGCAGGTGGGGCTTTACTTTCAAAGAGCCTGGCTTGTAATAAATGCCTGCATGGATGACTCCGCTGTTGTGCCCTGTCTGATGCTTCGCGACAGCATTCTCTTTCTCGACGATTGCCATCTTTAAGTTTGGGTGTCTCTTTAACATTTCTCGAGCAGTGGAACAACCGACGATACCGCCTCCGACGACAACCAGATCAAAGGTGTTGCATGATTCTGTGCTGGAAGTAGTTGTCCGTGCAATTTCGTCTAACTCGTCGTATCCAGTCTCGAAATGCAGAGAGTATTTCGAGCACATGGTAAAAACATTCTAAGCTTCTAAGCTCGTTTCGTGATACAGATGTTAAGCCAAATCAATGAACTGACTAACCTACAAGTGGAACCCAAACGGTGAAACTGGGGCATGTGTCGTAAAAAGAAACGTTTTATGGAGGTTGAGAACATGTTTCCTGTTTAACTATAAAATTTCACTGAAAACGGAAAAATTCAAGAATTAGAATTATCAGCCAATTAATTCTCCAGCGATCATTCGCGCATGCACGCAGAGACGCTTATCCTTTCGATCCGATGATTTTATCCTATATTAATGCTTAAAAGTATTTTTCTTATGAAAGCATCTTCGATCAACGTATTGCTCTCTCGCGATCCTTTTACCCTTACTCGATGTATAAAATGGATAAGACGGATAAGATAAAAACGTAACAATTCGTCGTCCGATAACGAGTGAGCTAAAAAACCGCATGACCGGGAACAACGAGATTCAGCTTTGTCTTACCTTCAGAATTTAATGGAAAGTTGCATTTTACGTGATATTCTACGGGATCTATTGTCTATGTATGTTTGTTACATTTCTTAGTTGGACCAATTTGAGAGATGGATATGTGTGCGACTACTTAGAACATATATATGGGCTGTGACGTCATTTTCAATGACTGCCCGATGTCGCTTGATAAACTCGCGAGTGAGCTGACAAGCTTCCCAGCATGTGGCGCCACGGTGCCGCCATTTTGTCTCGCTGGTATGGTGCCGTAGCTATAGCGAACACGACGCGTCTGATTCCCCTGTACGTACATACATACATGCATACGTTACCCGTTTGTTGGTATCGAGTGCATCTGTTTCGAGTCATCGTACATACATACATACAGCTCGTTTCGGTGCAGATCGTAGAGAGCGCGGGGAAATGGAAGCACGATGGCCGTTCCTGGGCTGGTGCGCGACCGTGATGCGCCAAGATGGTGGCGGCGTCGAATCGAAAGTCAGTCAACCCGGTGACGTCTACGTGGACAGAGTGTCATACGGTGTCGTTGTACTCGTATTTACCGGATTGTAAATTTATCAATCGAGCAGGCGTATAACGTGGAACGAAGCGCGTCGCGTAACAACTGTAATAGTTCGCGCGCGAATCGCGTCGGACCCGGATGGAAGCGATCAATAATAAAAAGCAAGTATTCGCGGGTCGCGTTTGGGCGTCTCGCGTGTCGCGTACAAATTAAAACCGCGGCATGACACGGATGCGCGTTACGAATCGAACGACCCCGACGAATTCCGTGCGGGCGACATAGACGAGGTCAGCCAGGCGAAAATGATCGTTGGTACCTGAATGAAACCGAACCGATGCGCCGCATCGTCGAGGAAACTTATCGCAACGAGTAACGAGTGATTCGCGAAGACGCCATCGAAACGGTTCTTCTCGTCGTTGGCTCGTTGATTACCGGGAATCATGGTAAAAAACGACCGCGGCGATTGATCGAAACGATCGGGGATCTCACGGGCGTGACGGCGAGAGGCATGTTAATGAGAAAGGACTGCGAGAAGAAGGAGATCGACGAGCGCGAACGATCGTAGAGAGCGAGTCGAGCACGGAGTAAGCGTCTGAGAGCGAGAGGAAAATAAACGAGAGTATGGAGGACGAGCTGCGATGCCCCTGCTGCAAGGAGCTGTTCGTCGAACCGGTGTTGCTGCCCTGTTGGCATGCCCTTTGTCTAGCGTGCGCGGTCAATTTGCAAGCGCCTCCCGAATCCCCGCCGGAGTCGTCGACCGACTCCTCGAACGCGCCGGGCTCCGATCAGGAGGCTGACAAGCTCTCGATTCTTTCCGAAACCGATTCCGGTGTCGTGTGCAGCAGCACGTCGACCAGCTCGCGTCCTGGAAGCTATGTCGGTACACCTGGAAACGGCGGTTTCCCACCGTCAGGCGGCACCTTGTGCCTCTCCTGTCCGGTTTGTCAGAAGACCGTCTATTTCGACGAGGGAGGAGCTCACAATTTGCCCAAGTACAGGGCGATGCAACATATCGTGGAGAAGTATCAAGAGTCGAGGAACACGAGATTGCAATGTCAAATGTGCGAGGCCGAACCCCGGGACGCTACCGTCGCTTGCGAGCAGTGCGAGGTCGGTAAAGAGAGAATGCCGCTTTTCTATCCTTCTGCCTGTTTCTCTGATCCTTTTCTCACGGACGAACGATCGTTTCGTATCTGTCGTTACCGTACGCTTTTCGTTTGACCCACACGATCTTGTTCCGCGTTCATCTCCGGAACGACGACTTCGTCGCTCCGATCGGAGAATCGTCGACGAGTTTCGAGCGCGGATAATAAAAGAGGGTCGGGGTTGTTTCAGGTTTTGTATTGCGACGCGTGCAGAGAATCGTGCCATCCGAAGAGGGGTCCTTTGGCGACGCACAATCTGGGCCCGCCTCGAGGCAGCTGGCAATCGAACGGAGGAGGTCGAGGTTCACGCGGCCCGCTCGCGGAAACTACACCCCTTTGCACCGATCACAACGGCGAACCGTTGACCCTTTACTGCGCCCTTTGCAAGGCCGCGATATGCACCCTCTGCCTTCGAGACCGTCACGCCGCTCATCCCCACGACGTTCTCCCGCTGGCCGCGGCTTGCAAGGCTCAGAAGGTACGTGACCTCTGAGAGTCTAGCGTGAAACGCGAAGCGAGTAACCGAAGGACGATCGGGATCGTCCATACCGAGGAACCAGTTGTCGGTGACGATCGGAATCGTTTCGATGGGCCGAAAATTTAGATGGTCGACCTTGACGAAACTGGTTCCTAAGTCCCATTCATGCGATTTGCCGGATCCCCCCGTTTTGGTGCGCGCGCCAACTGTGGATTTAGATCAACGACCGCGAATCGTAGGGTAGGAGAGGAAAGCCGTTCGATCGACAGCTGGTTTCGATATCGCGTGTATCCACGTCCTGGGTATGCCAGCTTTATTTCGTTAGCAAACTTTCCGACACACCTGCTCGTTTCCCCGTTTCTACGAGATGACCTAGACCCTACCGATTCGTCCTACGCTCCTTTGTCCGGGCGATCAATGGTCCTCGTACGATCGCCGTTAAACAAAGCGCCCAGGACTTTGTATTCGGTATTGTTCGCCGTAGAGGTAAAATGAAAGAGCGGGGCCGAAGAAAAGAGAAGGTCCACGTGGGTAATTGGGAGGGAGCAACGAGGAATTGGAACGCGCACCGACAAGTGTCCTTATTGTACATGCGTTTTCTCCCGTCGGTGCTCGCGTGTCCGTATTTTCGTCGTCCTTGTTCTCACGCCTGATGGGCAACGCGCGAGCGGAAACCTTCGCGGCGGAGCGATTGAAAAAACGAAAGCGTAAGCGGAAAGTAATTAAAACATCGAGAGCTCGCGGAAAAGCGAGTCGACGAGATCGTCTGGTATCCTAGTCGGGTCAGGTCGCATAATATTAGATCCCATAAAAGGAAACTTGCCGGGAAATAGCGCGAGCCGAGGCACGACGTAAGATACCTTTCGTAGACGTAAGTGCGCGACTAACGTTCACTGGCCATCGACCGCTGCTCTTACACAGACGGCACGGGGAATGTGGATAGATTCTCGAGGCGAAGGCCAACCGCGAATCTCTTTTTTTTCTTCTCCGCTCCTCGCTCACGATTATAATAGGTAACTAGTTTCGATTTTCGTGGAAACGCGGTAAAGTCTATGAGAAAGAGCCGAATGGGTGCGCGCGTGGAGTCTTCGAACGAAAATAGTAGTTGAAACGGTGCCAGCCTTTGATACTCCTCGCACTCGACCGGGGAAATAAACAAAGAGCGCGCGTATACTACGAGGAGTAGGTCTGGCACGCGATTTAGTTTCGAGCTTGTACTTTTTCCAGCCGTCCTTCCATTCGAATCGAACTTCGGTGCGGCAATAAACGTACGCGAGAGATAAATAGATAAATGGATATCGTTTTTCTTCGTCGTATCGGTCGGATGTCTCGCCGGTGAAATGTTTATGGACTCTAGGCCCGATCGGCTCGGTGCGATAGCTGTACGAGGCACGCACTCAGGGTTCAGGTGATAGGAACGGGCTCTACGCGAAACGTGCATTTCATTACCTATCTAGTGCCGCTACGCACGAAACGTACCGTGTCGCGACGCGAGCACAATCGGCGCTCTCCCGAGCCGCTCGACTCGTTCCATTTGAAATTTAACGACTCCTCCCGATGCGACTTACGGCCGAAGTTACACGATTCCCAGCCAATGCCGAATTCCTTGGCGTTTACGGAAAGAAGAACGCCTGCTCGTACGTGAAACAGAGTGGTCGCGTGTGTTACGGTACGAAGATTCGTTTCGTTCCGTTTCCATCCCTTTCATCGTCTATAAATATCGTCGTGATAGCCCACAAATCTTTTGCTCTCGTATTCGAAGATGGTCTCGGTTCTCGCGGTTCGCAGCTGCAGTGCTCGCGAGTCAGCTCGTTGAGCGCGTGTCGATTTGTTTAAACGTAGCTACCGAAACACTCGTCCCACTCTCGTCTACCGTTTGGCCGGGCTTTTCTCCGGATCGATCGCGCGTGTGCGTAAGCCATGTACACGAGCATGAACGCGAACACGCGTGGGTTTTAGGAGCCCTTCCGACCCGGAAGAGGGGTTCGTCCCTTTCGTATCAACGAGCGAAATACGAGTGCATCGTGACTATGGCTCGGCAATTATCCGGTACTTTGGTCGATTCGGCTGAAAATATTACTCGGCTCGCCCGCTGCTATCAAAGGCACAGCTGCGCCCGCTGCTCACGAACCAGATTACGTATCGTACATTCATAATTTAACCGCGGACATTAATCTGGCAAACGCCGGATTGTGACGTATCGCGAAGCCTACGGCCGCACGAAACGTTGCGAGCGTGCGAAAGCAACGAAAATTTCTTAAAACCGAATTAATCTTTGGGGCCTGTGCCCAAGGGAGCTGGTCTTCATCCGCGCGAGCCGAGATTCTGCTGCGCGGGACGTAAAACGAGGACTCGCGTTTTAAATAGCGACGCAGCTGCCCTTCGTCGCGAGGGATAGTAATAGAATTTTACGTCGTTACGCTTGCACGTACGAGGGTGCATGTCCGTTTGTATCTTGTACTTTTTTAACGACGCATCTTCGATTATTCACCGCGAAGAAACGACTACAACATGGATAGACATGTAAATAGGCGGTCGCGTCGATGGAATCGAAAGGGGTACGCGTTTCTTCGCGAGACGCAAACAAGTCCTCGCGGTAATCGGTTCGATTCGCGTGGCCAGTTGTCTCGCTCGCTCCATGGAGGAAGCGCGCAAACAGCTGTCCGCGAACGTTCCATCGATTCGATTAATAGAGGCGACGCGGCGACGCTCGTCTAATTCTAATTGCGAGGCGGTTGCCCGTCATCGTCGCTGACTACGCGCTCGGGAATGAACAGAGTTCGTTCGTATTTGTCGCTCAGAGAGTATAGACCACGAGGACGGTGGTTGCAGTCGTAGTCGGACGGGTACGATCGATTCAGGGCGAATGCATTACTCTGCTCCGTGTCTGGGATGCATACACGAGTTTTCTATTTCTACGATGCCTGTTCGGTTCGTCGATTCGGAACGTTTCGGCGCGGCGGCTGCATACAATATTTCTGGCGGAGGTTCATCGGTTGATTCTTTCAAGCGTGCCGGATTTGTCCCACGCATTTAAAACGAATACCGCGATCTTTGTATTTTCCCCGATGCAGGCTTAGGACCGATTTTCGCTGACACGAAATCGCATTCTTCTTTCGGCTGACCGTTTCACGGGATCGGGACGGAGAACTGAACGAGCGGAGAAAGCGAATTAGCATTATGGAGTGCAACCGGAGGCTTCGAGAGATGCGCATCGTGCGCACGCCAACAGTCAACGAGTCTCGAGAAACGGAGAATGCTCCGCGAGGAGGATCGATCCAAGCACCCTTGACTGTTGCAATTACTCGGTGACGAGTGCCCGAACGAGAACCGTTCGAGCCGCTTTTAATTAACAGGTGCTGCGTTCGTCGTTTCGGTGTGCATTCGATAGGTAGATCTGCTCGGGCTAATCCGAAGAATCGTCGGGTGAACGAACGTCACGGCGAAGAACCGCGGCGAACGTGTAAATCGCGCGATCATTTCCGTCGGAGAGTTACCAAGGAAAATTGCGGAAATTAGATGGGGCGCCGTGCCGGTGCGGTCGCGGCTAACTCGAAAAGAGTAACTCGATTATCCTCCGGCACCGACTATCGACCATTTAATCTGGTTCGCGTCACCGGGCAGACGGACAGATAGACAGACAGACAAATTGGCTGACGGTTTGCCTCGTCGCGAACCGGTGGAACGAACGCAACTGTTGCATGTTACGCGTTCCGCGTGATCGTTCGACCTTCGGTTACTCTTCATCGGGAGACGGACGTCGCGTTTCAATGAATCGATACGATTGCAGACGGAGCTCTCGCAGAATTTACAACAGCTATCGGAAAGGGCTCGCTCGACGACGGAGTTTATTCAGAGGCTCAAAGGAATGACGGACAAAGTGCACGTGAGTATCCCGTGGGCAACCCGTTTCTGGATCTCGCATCAGCCCGGCGTTGATCGCATTAAGCGCGCCTGCCCCGTCGCGTTCCCTTCGACTGCGCTCGATTCCAAACGAGAATCTGTGAATGTGTCGACAGGAGGAGTGCGTCGCTTTGGAGGAAGAAGTGGAGGAGAGGGTAGCGACTCTGGTGAGTCTTTTGCAGGCAAGGAAATCCCGGTTGATCGAAGCTGCTCGGCAAACGAAAGATGCCAGGGTACGCTCGTTGAGGGACCAAGTGGCCAGATGCGCGTCTCATCTGCAAGCGACCACCGCTCTTCTCACCTTCTGCATCGAGGCCCTCAAGGAGACCGACGGCGCCGCCTTTCTCCAGATCGGCGGCATGCTCTCGGTCAGAGCAGCGACCGCTGCCGGTTCCTGGGGAGGTGCCGAGGGGGTGCAAGAGATCGCTCGGCTCCCCCTGCTCGATCTCACGTTGGACGACAAGCCGCTGCGACGCGCTATCGATCAACTCACTTTTGTTCAATTAAAACGTAAGCGTCTTCCCCCGTGCGCGCTCTCTCTCTCTCTCTCTCTCTCCTACTCGGACTTTTCTTCTCTTTCACTTGTTTTACGATCGTCGATATGTCTTTTCGGAACTCGAGCATACATTGTTGATCGATTGTAAACGATTGCCATATGTTGGACGCAGCATCCGAAGGAGAAGATCGTTTCCCGATTGCAGGTAATTATATATGCGAAGGCAAGCTCGGAGTATCTGTATTTAGCGGTAACTGTGTCTAGCTGTTTTGCATTCGGCGCGGGAGACGAACGAGCGTCTCTCGAACATTTTCCCTCTGTCCGCGATCCTATCTGTCGGTGATGGATCGGTCGAGGACCGATGTTTCACCTCTCGATGTTTTTAGCTCCCGGAGCACCGATCCTGATACCGGAAGAGTGCAGCGCCGAGAACAACAGCGTGACGGTCGCGTGGCAACCGCCACCTGGACACGGTATCGTTGGATGCGCCGGTCAAAGGGGACCCGCCATCGAGGGATACTTGTTGGAATTGGACGATGGATACGGCGGCGAATTCAGGGTAAACGAAATCGTTGTTCTCTTGACGGGCGACCGTGACGACGCGTCTTCACGTGAGATCGGTCGAAAGTCGAGAGTCGAAGATCCGTGATCTTAATTGTTTCGCGATGTGCCTATTTATTAGGAGGTGTACTGCGGCCGAGAGACGATCTGCACCGTGGACGGATTGCACTTTAACTGCCTGTACAACGCCAGGGTAAGAGCGTTCAACAGCGCCGGAGAAGGCGAATATTCGGAATTAATCGGTCTCCAGACCGCCGAGGGTGAGTCACCACTCTTATTCTCTCGCACCCTCGAACCGAGTTGGTATTCGCGTTTTCAATTTCCGTTCGTTATCGTTCACTTTCCAATATCCGAAATCGCGGCAATCGTGTCTGTCCACTCGATTCCGACGTACGCGAACAATGGTCGGTTCGAGCTGAAGCTAAAACTCGACGGGAATTGATCGGTCGATTATTTTATTTGACGTCCGTGCCGTTTTGTCGGACAGTGGCTTGGTTCTCGTGGGCAACCGGGGCGTCCGGTATACCACAGGAGGTATCAATTTCCGAGGACGCGATGAGCGCGTCCTGCGAAGGCTACGAACACCGGGTGGTCCTATCGAGTGTCGGATTCTCGCGGGGCGTACACTACTGGGAGTTGACGATCGATCGCTACCACAGCGATA
>SHCU01000566.1:60245-72995 GCA_004307685.1 Ceratina australensis | reverse complement strand
TTTTTTTTTTTTATTAATAAAAGACAATGAATACTCTGAACTTTGAAGAGTAATACGGTGATCAGAGCTTGAAACGGATACTTCGTAAATCTTTCCAAGTATCAGTGAAAATAGATTGCTTATATTAATTATCTAGTAAATTATCAAATAAATTTATATCAAGTCCGCTACGTTCATAGGCATCTCGTCGATCTGTGTCGAATAATATTGTTCGATGTCTCGAAGGATCCTTATATCATCTGTCTTCACGAAGTTGATGGACACACCTTTCCTACCGAAACGGCCCGATCGTCCTATCCTGTGAATGTACAATTCACGATTGTTGGGCAGATCGTAGTTGATCACAAGAGACACCTGCTGCACGTCGATTCCTCTTGCCCATACATCGGTCGTGATTAAAACTCGACTGAAAACACATCAAATATATTTATAATCATAATTCATTAACGAGTAATAGAGGCAGCGTTAATTGTACCTTTGTCCCAATCGGAATTCCTTCATTATATTGTCTCTTTCTTTCTGGGGCATGTCGCCGTGCATCGAGCAGACGGTGAAATTAGCTTCTCTCATCTTCTCGGTCAACCAGTCCACCTTACGTTTAGTATTGCAGAAAATTACTGCTTGCGTTATAGTTAACGTGTCGTATAAGTCGCAGAGGGTGTCGAACTTCCATTCTTCTCTCTCGACAGCCACGAAGAATTGTTTTATTCCTTCTAATGTCAACTCGTCGCTGTAAATAGTTAGAGATAGTTAGAGATGCAAGTTAATTTTCCTTAAATGTAGGTAGAAATGAGGTTACCGTTTTACGAGAATACGAATGGGATCTGTCATAAATTTGCTAGTCATCTCAAGAATTTCGTGCGGTAACGTCGCAGAGACTAACACAACTTGCGTCGCCGGTGGCAAGTACCTATACACATCGTATATCTGTTCTTTGAAGCCTTTGTTTAACATCTCATCCGACTCGTCGAGGACTAACATTTTGATAGCTCTAGTTCTGAGAACTCTTCTCTTTATCATGTCTAAAAATAATCGTGCGATTATCGATCTTTCGTCGAGATCTATCGATTTCAGCTAGTCTAGTTATAATAATTACCGAATACTCTGCCAGGTGTGCCTGATACGACGTGCTGACCATAATCCAGCTTCCTGATATCTTCCCCGAGATTGGTGCCTCCGATACACGAATGGCACTGAACGTTCATGAAATCTCCCAATGCCAGAATAACTTTTTGTATTTGCGCTGCCAATTCTCTTGTGGGCGATAAGACTAACACTTGTGTTTCTCTGATTTGAGTGTCCAAGGACTGTAATATCGCGATCGAGAAGGTCGCGGTTTTACCAGTGCCCGACTGAGCTTGTGCGATCACATCCCGCCCTTTCATTATGGGTTTGATTGAACGTTGCTGAATCGCTGACGGTTTCTCGAAACCTACGACGGAATTAGTAGCATTACGACACGAGTCGAAATCTGAGAATCAGTCCGCTTGTAAACACGAAGTAATATGAGCGTGGTTAAGTGGAACAGTGAAGTGGAAAACTGAAGTATTACCGTAAGCGTAAATTCCACGCAACAGTTCGTCCCTGAGGCCCATGTTGTCAAAGGTCGGGATAACTTCGACATCTTCGCTGGTTTCGAATTCGACATTTGATAAATCTTCTGTTTGAGCAACACGACGTGACTTTACTTCCGCCATTTTCATCTCGTCATTAGTTTTAATCAGAAGCGTCCAGTTAGCGCGGTTAGCGCCACTACCATTACGTTTTGTGTAGGCAGCATTGTCATGGCGTTCACAGTTCTATAAAACGTTGTTAAGTTGGTAACTACCTCTCCTCGTTCAAAAGAACAGTTGAAGGTAATAAGAGACTCCTTTTCGGTAAGAAACCGTCGTGAACCACTTCGTTCGCTGCCCTGCTACGATGCGCATCGTATTGTATTGAGTTCCAAATAAAGATATATTCGTTATTGTTACGAAGAGGTGTTATTATTCCACCCTGAAGTTTATGTCATTTTTATTCGTACTTAATCCACCAATTATAAATTATTGCATATAATAATAATAATAATAATAATAATAATAATAAGCAATGATGCCTTCAATGACTGTATACGTGAACATAAAAAAATCGTTTAGAATTCCAGTGGTTGTTCGAAGTACTTGAATCTCTTTTAAATTATAATAACGGTTTCAGTAATGCGAAACAACATAATTTATCGCGAATTGCTAAAAGGCCTTACTATGTAACGTATAAAAGAATTTATTAAAAATATTTATTGGTCGAAATTACAAAGAAGAAAGTAAACGTCATACTTTTCATTTACATAGATCACTGGTTTCATTTCCTTTTAATAGTTTATAACTAATATAAATTAATGGATGTTACTTTTTTCTTCGCTATTTCAATCGACAATAAGTTTTAACAAATTTTGTTTATATTTTACACGGTAACAAATCCCACAAAAAATAATGTCCTCTGTACCGATATCCAAAAGCTATTTCGCTTTAAAGAAGGTACAAATACTTTCTACATCTACCGTAAACGTTTGACGTCACTTTTTTACAGAACATTGTTGGCCAGTGGTTGCTCGTTTAAGAAATATATACCCGCTCATTAATTATCATCGCTTAATTGTTGCGCAACGAAACATCTGATCTTCCTCCCTAAGCGTAATAGGATGGCGGCATCGTCAAATCTTGTAGCGCAGTTATCTGTTCTTCCGTGAAATGTTGTATGTATTCCTTCACACGTTTCCATCCTTCGTGAGTTCTTTTAAAGTCATCTAAAGTTTTCTTAATCGTCATCTGCAAATAAGAATAGTTTCATTAGCAATGAACGAAACGGCATTAGCATAGAGACGATGCTAACCAACGCTCAACGTCAGTCTACATCTTTATATAACACGTTTCGAACACGTTGCACTTATTGATACCGACTGGTATAGGTTGCGGATCGTTCATGTGAGGGCTGAGGTATTCAAATATCGGTGGAACATATTTTGGAATATCGTAAGGGTGTGCCTGTACAAACGCGCACATTCCTATTATCGCCGCATGACGAATACGCAAGGCATCAGTTTTTATATTGTTCTGTCCGTTATCCCTCGAACACTCTTTCTTATACAATTTCGTCTTAGCTTTCTTCTTAAACTCAACCTGAAATGACAAGAAGCCCTTGTATTTTATCGCTTTGAAACTTCTTATTTTTATAATAATTACTATAATTAAACTACCGAATTAATCTTTTGTACTCGAGAAATTTTTCCACATTGTTCGGTGAATTTCATATTTTTATATTTTTTTACCTTTATATTATAGAAACTGATTATTACGGTGTATATATATATATATATATATATCGTATTAAACGATTTTATTAATTTTTGTTCGAATCTTTATATTAATATAATCATATAGATTAGGTTTTTTTTTTTTCAAATTAAAATGGTGATCGAGTACAAAGGGTTAAAAATCTCTGGCTGATATTTTAGCGGTCTCAAACATTTCTGATGCAAATTGTTCGAGTATAATACGTAACGTTGACTACGAAGAATATTATTTACCAGTAAACGTTCATGGTCGGGTATGAACGCACAGTGTACCAATCCACTGAGGACTTTGCCGGCATGCTTCCGAACTTCCACGCGGTCGTCTTCCAACAAACGTAAAACCGTTTCTTCGACGAACGTGACCCAAGCCGGGTTGCTCAGGAATATGGCCATGTTATAAAATACCCATGCTTGGATAAACTCTAGAGAGGAATACCTCGTCCACCAAGACGCGTGCCTCGACATTTTGTCCACCGCTTGTATAGCTATCGGCATCGAGGAGGGCATCGTGAGTGCTTGCGTGTAAACGGTCAAAGCGGTCGTGCATAGCTTTCTCAGTTCATCGTCCGCTTCGTAGTTCTCCATTTGGTATATAATTGGAAATAGCTGATAGAGCTCCGTTGGCAAACCGTACCAGGCAATGTTCATGTGCATCACCCATTTGCAAATCGTCTTCAGCAATCGGATCGCCCTCTCCTTCTCATCCTCGCTTAAACCATTCGAGTCGTTAGTTTCGAGGGACAGGCGCGCGATCCCCGCGTTCTTGCTCAGTTTCGCCGCTTTCTCGTTGACGAGAGGCTGCAGCTTCGGTATTATTTTATCGATGAAATCTTGTATCCGCGGTATCGACGGATTGTTCGCGTTAAAATTCGTGCTCGAATTGAATACAATTACTAAACTGGTGCTCAGCTGTTCCCTTACATTCTCAAACGGGTTCGCGAATAATCTGTCCTCGACCCGCTTCAGCAAACGTTGCAGCAGTTCCAGAACGCGCCACGACTGTATGCCAAGAACGGGTTTCAGAGTTGACAAACGTCCGCATTCGATGAAAGAGGATTCCGATTCGCCGACGCAAATCTCTTCCATTAGACATTCGAGCAACCAATGATGCCTGTTCGGGTCTCTGTTCACCTGGGCTTTGGCGAAGCAATGGACCCAATCCGTAACCGTCTCCGGTGTCATGTTAGCCAAAGCGAGCCTTATGATCGGTAGCAACGAATCCCACATTTCGCGAACCATATCGAACGGCCAATGTTTCGATCCCTTAATGATCCCACTGATCAGTTCCGCCGCGCATCTCTGACTACTCTCCTGCTTGTCCGTCACAAGCCTACGCAAATGCGGTAAAAATTGTTTTAGGAACACGATCCCGTGATTGCGGAACAGATTCTTGAAGAGCAGATATTTGTAGCTGTTGAACGTGTCTTTATCTTTTTTCATCTCTAGACTGTAAAATTTAATAAGCTTCTCGATGTTTTGCGCGTCGTTGAAGAACGCGACGATCTCCTTCTCCTGATCCGTCATATCTCGTCTATTTGGATCTAAGCTCGGCTGCTGAGACGAGGGCGCGTAAATTTCAATTTTTTTCGGCCACACGAAATATCCTACAAAAGGCCGATGCACGAATCTGGGTTCGTCCCATTGTTCCGCGGTTAACGGCCGGGTTTCGTAATTATATTGAAGCCAATTATTGTCTGGCCTGGGTCCCAGCATATTTCTGATCGATCGTTTCTCTCGGGATACATCGGTTGCTAACGACGGTGGATCGATAGTTATCTTCGAATTAAACAATCAGTTTTCAAGTTAACCTTCGAATCGATGGGAAAACAAAGTGCTTCGTTAAATTCCCTTACCTTTGGATGTTTCCTCTTTTGTTGCTCCAAAATATTTATAACTACTTGCAGCGCGACGTCTCTTTCGCGCAAGGAATCGTGTATTAACGTTCCTAGAAAATAGCGAACCACTTTCGGTGAATAAATTTGTTCCGGATGGACCATCTGTTGAATAAATTCTATTGCCATTAAGCTATGTCGCCAATGTAAATTCTTTGTCAAAAGTGCGTTCAATAGATCATCTATCAAGCCGTTGTAAGACGTCAAATTACTCTCGTTTAACTGTTGCGTGAGCGCGAATTTTTCCGTGCATTCACTTTCGTCGGGTCTCAACGAATTCGGTCGTGGATCGACTTCCCATAACGCAGTTGCGAGTTTGAAACACGTACTTGGTATTTCATGTTTAATGGGAACTGTTGGTAGCTCCTTAGAAATGTGCTTCGCTATATCCTCTTTCAAGTATATTATAGATAGCTTCTCGGATGGTTTAGATAGTACTAAGGCCGACCATAAGTCCCTTATCGTAGACCAATCGTATTTCATGATTTCTTGATTATCTATCAAACTCAAAAAAATCCTTAGAGCTCCCTGAATAACAACAAAAAGCACACGGTAATAATTAGGAAAAATTCTTGTCTAACACAATCTAACTCGTTAATGGCTCGTTAATTCATACCTCGTAAGCGTCTTCGTTTGTTTCTGGATCCGTTTTTAGCGTTTCACATATCCTTGGCACGATGAGTTTCCAAGAATATGGTAAACAGTGGAAAGCCGAAGCGAGGATGGAATTAACGGTAAATCGCAGGGTGTCAGCGGATCTTCTGGTAACCAATGCTTCGAGTTTTAAAATTATCTCCTTATGAGTATCCGTTATGGGAGCTGAGACTCGCGAACGAATACGTATCACTTGTTGACCTTCGGCGTGTTCCAAAACAAAACACGCCATGATACCCTTCTTTCTTACTAACATATCCTTCATCTTTTTTTGAAAACTCTCTATATTTTTGTATCTCCTCTGGACGAAATCGAAGTAAGACGTGCATTCGGAAAATAGAGAACACCAAATCTGGAACATTTATATACTATTTATCAATTTCCGTTTAGCGATCACAGTGATACGAGTTGATTATTTGAATAGGCTGCCTACTTTTGTCAGAGAGACTAAACATTTTGTATCGGCCTCCACATTTTCGAGTATTACATCGTGCAATTTACTCGCGACCGATTGGATGTACCGTTTCACGTGACCACCGTCGGGCATCCGAATCTCTTCTTCCATGCCAAGGGTCGGCTTGAAAGGTGTACACTCCAACGATGATTTTATCAAATTATTTAACGGTTTCCCTTCCCATACGGGTAAAACCGATTCGCAACCTTCGATGATGCTCAACATGATATTTATGCTAGCCAGCAACTCTTCCCGAGTCAACGTGCTATAATCTTTACAATACTCCTCCAATTTCTTTGTCTCGGGAATTAGATATTTCACGAACATGCGATTTATAACGGTCATCTCTTCCTTGCCGGGTTTATACCACTTGACCTTTATATCGTCGGTATGCAGGACCTGGCCCCAATATTCGATATCAGAGGTAGACGTAAATTCGTACGGCATCATAGTGGATAGCGAGCGGAAAATTGTACTTAGTAATCTACACGCTAGATCGTTTCCTTCTATTGATTTTAAGATCACAACGCGATCGAGGATCGCGATTAATATGTCGATATGAGGTAGCAAGTTGTTCCCCGTCGTATCAACGATTCCTGATAAAAGCAGCAACGCGTGCAGTAGTCGAGCATCGAGATGCTCCTCCCTAACGATATCGTTGTTCTCGCCGATAATATCCATAATCATTTGGGAGAGTACAGGCAGTAATGCCCGTAACGTTCGCTTCCCATTGACTCTGGCGAACACTTGGCACAAGGTGACTGCCAGCTGTCCGGCAACTTTTATCTCGAGCGTATGTTCGATTATAAATGTGCACAGTTTATCTAACGCGTCGTCGAATATCGTTTCATTCAATTGCATTAGCAGCACTCTGCACACGTGATACAGTGTGATCTCCGCAAGCTTCTCTAGTTTACTCTTCTCGCTACCGGCAGCATTTTCAAGCCTGACCAATTCTAACGAGCTATTATCTATGAAATAAAATATCTTGTCGAGGAACTGCAATACGAATTCTTCGAAACCCGACGCTATCTCATAATTCATTCTCTCTTCTTCGTTTATCGTTGTGATCGGCTTAGAAGTGTCGACGATAGGTATCAGGCTAGCGTAAACCGAGATCAGGTGAAGCGCGAGGAAACACTTTTCAGGAGCGTTCGGATCGATGCTGGGCAAAATCAAAGAGAGTAGCGGTACGATATGTGTCGGTCCTTCCGCATAGCAATACTCTACGATCAAACAAATGATTAGAATCAAGAATAGAATACACGGCGGGATGAGACATTTAACTTGACTACACTTATTCGGAAGGTATTCGAGCTGATTAACTCATCGACTGCCAAAAACTTACGAGATATCTCATTGTGTGACACTCGTCGCAACAGTCAACTAGCTACGAATTATTTCGTACTGTTTTCTTTTTCGAAATGAAAATAACGTAAATGCCATTGCAATATTATATCTCGGTAACTGAATATTGTTGTTAACCTCTTAGGCTCGGCTGAATTTTGCACGAGGCTGTTTTTCTGTACGACAGAATTAAATCCCAATTGTGCGTAAACGATAACAACGATTGCAATGTGTGACGGACAATGCTGTTTTCTACGCGCGAGTACATTGGAATGAAGTTCTTCACGAGTTAAGTTATGACGCACATACGACGCATTAAGAAGAATTATAATTTCATCGTACGCATGCTATAGTGGCGTGTCGTTCAGAAAGATGATCCGCGAAAACCACTAAAGTGGCTCGTCGTGGCCCCTGGTACCCAGGGCAAGACGCGCTAAATTTGAGTGGCAGTCAATGGGTTAATTTAGATGTCTCGCTCCGTAAGAGACGAATGACATGTACCCCGATTCGCAATTCTAGATCCTCTCGCAAGCGGTCTGGCTATAGCTTGCATACAATTTAACGTCGCGATCAACTTATGCGATTCCGTCGTAGAAGAATCCAGTGTAGAAGATACTCTGTCCAAAACATACGGAATAACCAAATTTGGCCTCATGGTAGCAAGATTCTGCAAGGTGTGTCTAGCAGGGCCAGCGCTTATCTTGTTAAATATCGCTATCATAGTTACTGGCAGCATGCACTTGACAAAAGCGTCGACATCGCTTTCCGTCAACTTGTATTCTTCTGGGACAGGCGTTTCCCAAGTTGGTTCGGCGTAACGTTCCCTGCGATACAAATAAAGTTATACGTATGCGCGTGATCGCATAGTGTGAAAAATTTCATATTCATAGATTCATACTTATAGAGCCGCGTGATGAAATTATGCGAGAGCTTCAAAAGAATTTGGCTTAACTTTATTAGCCAATGGCCACTATTCGCAGGATGAAAATACGTCTCTATCGTTTTCAAAAATTTCTCAAGATGCATTTGAGCGCTTGAACCGTGTCCCTAAAAAGATTCGAACACTCGTAAGGTAACGTTTTCATGGAACGTATTTATGCGTACTTACCAAAGCCGCTACTATCCATAACGTCATCGACGATGGATCCACATTGTCAGGTTTACACACTTGTAATTTATTGTACGAGACTGGTAGTCTTAATGATCTTATAAATCTGGTGAACATCAACGGAATATAAGGTTCCCAGTTAATATAACCGATGTTGTTCGTAGCTAACGCCGCTATTACTTCTATGAATTCATCGTCACACTTTCGCCCGCTTTCACAAATCTCCCTTAGTTCCATAAATTGTTCGAACCACAGTTGGTACCCGAAGGAATGATGTTTGGGAGGCAATTGCAACGGTAAAAAACATTTCAATACCTCCACCTTATGATGCAGCGTCATACCGTTGATAGAGCATAACAACGTTGGTTTCAGTTCATCTAATATCTCCTGCGTCGCGCTCAACTATCGTACAAAAATTTTGTTTTTTCAAAAATTATCGCAATAATTTAATCGAGAAAAATCATTCGCTTACAGGAAAATAATTTTTTACACAGAGAATAAGTATCTGTATCGCGTCGTCATAATGAGGAGGATAACGACATTTCTCTGGGTGAACCTTGTCATTTTCGGATATGCGAAGAGTGACGTCGTAAAGAGGTCTCCAGGGAAGTTCCAATTCATCCGGTGATATCAACTTTTTTTTCCTATAAAAACGAGGTGTAAACGATTAAGCGTAAATAGCGATCTATACGACTCGACAAAATTATGGCATCTGGAAATTGTAGACGAAACATAATTTTTCGAGCGACGTATTCACGAGCAATTGGGACTCACTTTAGCAATTGTATCAGGACGCAAAGAGCTAGATACGTAGTCTCGGATGGTATCTCCGTACCTGTGACCAGTTCGTATAACAGTTTTATCAGCAAGATATGCTCCTTCTTGGAAAACGCTAATCCATATATTTTAAAATAACTGTAAAAACATAGAAGATAAATATAAAAACAAAGTATCATTTTTATCAATGAACAATAAATGGTATGGAAACTTGTGCTCACTTGCATAGATTGTTTAGCCACAGGCAGCAGCCTGGCAATGGTTCGTTGAATAAAATAGCTCGTCCTAAATTCGTCTTGATCTCGGCAAGCAATCTTTCCGCCTCTCTCGGTAGATCATCCGCGTAAGGCAATAATTTGTAGCTTTTAAATTTGTTAAATCGAAGATCATCGATACGATGGTGTAGGTAAGAAATACGATTTAGGAAATTCATGTTCACTTTTAACTATCGCATCACTACGTGTCGGATAGGTGCGAATAGACACGGCGTACTGACGAAACCGAGGCAAAAATCACGTGTAATATTGAGTCAGCAACAACTTGCGCTTTCTCCTCCTTCCTTTTTATCGAGTCACTATTTGTTTTGCATTTTCGGTGGCCATGTTTCGGGACATACGTTTTTATACGAGGCCATGGCCGACCACCATGTATACGACAAAGTCACTATAAAATGCTAGAGAAATGAATTTGTAATGTTTTTTGCATTGCGTTATTACATAGTATGTACTAATTTTTTTTTCGCAGTTCCATTTCTATGATACCAAAATCTGTATCTGTCAATTGGACTTACACCACTTTCAAAATAAACGGGCCAAATGTATGTACTTTTTCATGATTGAGTGTAATCGCGGGATGTGATCATCGTGGAAAATCACGGTCAGTGATATAGAACACCATCTCTATACAAGGTGTTCGCGGTAAGTGGTGTTAGTCCGAGAAATGACAGACTAGGATTAATTTCCTTTTGCAAAATGTAAGATGGGGTTTCGTTACTGGATTAATAGCAAAAAACACGAATTAATCAAAGCGCTGGGATAAACGGGCGAGCAGGATAGCGCGTAATGCCTCGCACTACGACTAGACTAACCGCTATCCAGCAGTATCCGCGCGTTATACCAGTGCTCTAATAAGTCTGTGTTTTTCGTTAATAACTCGGTAACGAAGCCCCATCTTGTATTTTGCAAAAGGAAATTGTTGTTTACGATGCTCCTCCCAGTGTGTCACTTCTGTCTTCTGAGACTAACAAACACCCTTTACGGAGTAACCCTGTATATCGGTGACCTGACCTGTCTCCGCCTCCGCTTTTTTCATTGGATATTTCCGCTTGAATTAATATAATTTCAACATTTCGACGAATTTATTTAAAAGTTTGCGAGGGTGAAGAATACTCAGTTTCCGCTTATAAATTATTTATTTTAACGATACACAGGCTAAGATCAAAGATCGTAGAAAAAAGCGAACTGTGCATTAATAAAATGGTGCGTCTCTCTCAAATACATGTTTCTTTTTTAAAGATCCTTCAAAAAGGAAGAACAGAGCGACGGCAAGTGCCTTAAATAGCAACGCAGCCAATTACATTTTTTTCTGTTTGTGCGTTCTACTTTTATTATGCTCTTTGCGTAAGTATGCGCCCACGCACCGACAAACTTAAATCTGCTCGTTTCTTACCGATTTATGAGATTCTCTCCTTCCCCCCTTTAATAAAAATAATTATCGAGATTCAATTACCGGTCATTCTCAAACGCGTCAAGCATCAATTATAACAGTTCCAAATTCCGTTCACATTACAATTTCTACTCATAGGCTTAACGTTATGTATATGGTTATATTTATTTATTTCACCGATTTTCCCGGCCACTTTAATAAACCCAGGAAGGCTTTTGGAACAGAGTGTTTCTGTTTGTTTAGCTCTTAACAGATGATACCGGAAAATGGAAAGTTACAGCAAAAATACGCGGTTATAGAAAAAAAGATAGCGAGCAGACATTGTAATGGGAACAGAAATTGGCGCGTTATATACGTAGCAGGAACGCATAAATATTTTCATGTTAGATTAGGAGGTCGGTGCGGCTGGCCCTAATATATCTATCTTCCTTTATTGTCGGACCATGATCTCGTAATCGGCGAATGCGACCTCGGCACCGCCGTACGGTATGTAACAAACGCTGTGCGAGGGCTGAACCTTGCCGATCGTCAAGGTGTCCTCGTGATGCACACGGCCGACGAAAAGCGTCTCGCCGTCCTCTGTTTCACCGGCCGGAATCGCGTTGGAAGGAATGTTGTTTCCACTCGTTGGCACCCACGCGGGAGTGCAGTCGCAGAGAACCTAAATATAAGAAGAACAGAATTTGCAGCTGGTTGCGAGAAATAAGAAGAAAATTAAATGATTTTCGTTCGCTGATACCTCGTATTCAGGCTTCGCGTGTTCGGCGCCACCCCAAGCCACGTAGCAGCACGAGTGTCCTGGTTTCACTTTGCCAGGCAGCATAGCTCCTTCGTGATTCGCACGGCCCACGTACAGAGGCTCGCCACCGTCGTTTCCGCCCTCGACCGCTGATGGAGGAATTATTCCGCCGGATGCTTGGCACCAGCAGAACTCTCCTATATCGCGTACTCCTTCCACGGGCGGAGCAGATGCGTTCGTGTCTAGAAAGAGATCGCTTGTTAAACAACAGCTGTCTCGAAATCTTTTTCTTCAGGCGACTTGCAGGCGAGCTATGAACACATTTCCATGCTTCGTATACCGATATAAAGTACATTGTGATATCGTTAACGTCATCGAAGAACATACTCGAACATAATACACGTACACAGGGTGAGAAGAAAAATATGGAGACCTCAGAAAATTTCAGAGATTAGCGATTGAAATAAAAAACTTAAAGTTACGTGTCTATTTTGTTTTGTCCAACCCTTCACCGTTTGAGTAAAACCCCCCCCAAAAAAACCAAAAAGCGCTATAGCGCTTCAAAGACTCCCCGTTTTTTTGCATAGTCTGTTATTTATTTTATTTCAGTTAAGTGCAACACGTATTCTATATGTAAAAAATGAAATTATGAATGCATGCACAGTCATCATCAATCTCCTAAGTTCCCATATTTTTTCCTCATCTTGTACGTATAGATGGTGATACGAGGGTTTAAGAAATGAATGATGCGTCGCATAGCATGACGATAATCTCGGTTACAGTTTC
>SHCU01000566.1:46186-57779 GCA_004307685.1 Ceratina australensis | reverse complement strand
TGTGACTTTCAAGGAACAACAACCTAAAATATCGACGAGTTAAAATGTGACCTGAAAGTTACACGGGCTCATAGAGGGTTAAGTGTAAGGATATGGAGGTGTTCGCAAGACGCAAAGAAATAGATCAAAAGATAGGGTAGACTGTAAAGCGCGTTAATCGAGAAGGAAGGGGAAAGAGAGGTGTGACGCGGAGAATAAGGAAAGAATAAAGGGCAGAGACGTAGTAATTAACACTAGACTGCCCGAGGAAGTCATTTTGACTGCTCTTGGACAATATAGGTACATACTAAGTATCAGTCTTTCTAGCGTTAAGCAAAGATAAAAAGGGAGATTGCTCATGGGTTTGTTCGAAATATGCCTGTGGTTACGCTAGCACCTCTAGTCTCAAGGCACATTTTCCGAGGAGAGCCAGCCACACTTTTCCCATTTATGTTACCGTGTTAAATCATATTACTGTGATATCACTTTAAACACTCCTATTCTTCTGTTTCGTATGAAGCGCGCGAGTGCTGGTAGCGAAGCGATCACGAAAATCACGGATCACTGTGAAAAAATCACCGTGATTGGGAGTGATTCAAAAGTAGCAGTGATTCTAGCCATCGCTAGAACGAAAACCCATGAGCAATCTCCCTTTTCATCTCTGGTAATTAAGCTGACCTGATCCAGAACCCACGAAATTCATCGTTGCTCAGAATGCCAGGTGTATCGACCTCGGCGACATCAGGCTTCGTTCTATTTTTACGTATGACAGACTTGCTGTTGCTCCAACCACCAATGAACACCTGCGATTTTTATCGGATTATCATACATATTATTACGGCATAATTTTTGTCGGCCTCTCTTCTCAAATCTTACTTCGTACATAGGTTCTCCTTCCTGAGGGGCCGTCGTAAGCGCTACGTGGGCATCGTTCGGTGCCCTGATCCGAAACTGAAGCTGACCGCTCGCGCAGGGATAGAATTGGTATTCCAATTTGTCCTCGGTGGAGAGCGCTGTAACCAGGGATTCCTTTTAACGGAGGAAATAACGCGACGCCTAGACGTCTGGGCGCCAGGATAAAAGTAGGTCGATGCAGGACTCGCATCGATCAATATAACGTGCACATGATAAATAATCTACGTCGCAACGCGACCCTGAATCATTCCGATCGATCCCGACGCGATTTTTCTCTGCTCTTATCGTTTACCTGAAAGTTTTAATAAAGACAGCAACTGGTATCCGAAGTCCGCGAAAATAATTATTAATATGAACGTCTCTATGAAATGATTCCACAACGACACCGAACGCATACACATTTTATGTTTGTCAAAGTCCATCGCAACGGGTATCGATCAGCCACTTATTGAGACTCGGATAGAAGCATTCGGAAATCCTGTCAAGATTGAATCGGAGAGAACCTCGTCAACCTCAAATTATACGTATACGTATATTCTTAACGAAGTTAATCGCGTTTAGCTACTTTCGGGATATCTACCGTCTTTTATTTTATTTTGATTTTATACGATCACGCGATGGTCCACGCGCGAAATGATTGCCATTGCGTCTACCTACTGTTCATCGAAATATTTTCTGCACATGTACTTATGTAAATTATCTTCAACAAACGCAACGCTTATAAATAGTAGCTTGTGTCATGAAGGCCATCCACGTCGCTGACATCATCGAGTCGTCGTCAATGAACGAGAAATTGTCAGCAATTCCAGGCTCATCAATTCGCCAATGAGCTATGCATCGCAGGCCATTCACATTCCATTTTTACACGGTAATTTATCTAGTATCATCCATAAATCTGATTGTACAGTGACTCATGCGAGTGATCGAACACCTTTTAAGACAGATCTTATTTAACGCTGAAGTAAACAACATACTCTATTGGATGACGAATTATCTCACTGCGGATTTTATTTCATATTACATCTATAATGCACTTGACATTACCACTACATTGATATTATAATTGATTTGTTTCGCACAAAAACTCTGTTTCCCAGTAAGCAAGAAACGAATTTAGCGAATGAACACGATTAAAATATAGATTTTATACAAATTTTGTAACGTTACATTATGTTTTATACATGTTCTTAAAATATTATCTATATAATAATATGTATTATTCATCTTTCTGCAAATATTTTCAAAATATTTGTAAAAGATAGTACAAATTCTTTGCTTATTGGGTTATCACTAGCTTCAAAAATTTGTAGGTCTCGCAGAATTTATTCGATTCCATTAGTAATTGTAAACAACGAGTTTGGATAGATCTGGATAGATTGGATTAGATCAAATCAAGACCTCACGTCGAATGATAGAAAGGTTTCTCGTTGAGTTGATGTCATTTATATTTCTTACGAACGTACATCGGTATGACGACTGGAACTGTTTGACGTGGCGAACTTTCATCCGAGATTATGTGGAACAGTCACGATAGAGCGTGAATTAGACGTTAGACAATAGGGTATCAATGAGTCACGCGGTAAAATTATCTCTTACGTTTTTCTTGAGGTCGTACGAGCATTAAGATCTCTGCCAAAAGTTGTAGGAACATGATTAACACCAGATTGGCCGAAGAAGTCATTTTGATTGCTTTTCAGTTTCTTTTAAAAAAAGGATTATGTATATAATAAATAGTAATAAACAGCAATAAATAATATAAATAGATTATTAGTAAATATTAACAACAGAAAAAATTTCTAAGAAATTGTATCATTATATACATAATTCTTTTTCTAATTGAAACTAAAAACCAGTCAAAATGCCTTCCTTAGGCAACCTAGCGTTAATAACCTGCCACTTTTGATTCCTGTGATAATGCTTTATTTGAATTTGTTCTAGAACGTAAGGTGGATTAAACCGGTCAGTGTGTCAAAGAAGGCGGTGTTACGTTCGCAATTAACATAACAATACGAAAATTAGAGTCATTGAGTCAATTTCGATTGCGCAATAATGACCATCAGACAGTTTCGTCGTACGCAATGTATTCCGCAGCTTCTAACGATCCTCATTAATACCATCGAATCAATTTAATACGGTACGCTGTATTAATTATAATCCTGTTTTCATTTCATCCTGCTCAAACAGTGCGTTACGTCACGTTACACGAATAGACTTAACAAAAACGCAACCAGTGCGCGTTAATTGATCAGAAGACTGCATCGTTCAATTTCCTAGTCGCGTATTGCTGTCGTTGACCTCGCCTGGCAACTCTCTTCCTTAGGCCAGGAAAGTGGATCACGATTGTCCAGCAAGAAATATGTACAGGCAAGCGAAATGCATCGATACACACCGATAAGAGTTCAGGGAAAATATTACATTGCGATTTTGTACATTTTTTTACTTTAGGGAACAAATTCTAAGCGAGAGAATCTCGTGGAGGTTGCGAAACTCTCTGGAAGCCGTTGTTACGCGAAGAAACTTTTAATGACGCGACGCACGGGAATCCGGAACGATGAGAACTGGCAGAGATAAATGAAAACCCTTTTCCGAGAGCGATTCGTAATTTATCACGGTGTGAACGCGTCGAAAACGATGTTAGTCCGCGAAACTTAGTCCGCGGCAAGGTCGACAGGCTGCTCCTGCGAGATCGCTCGGTCGTTTTATTTATTTTATCGCTAGAAGAAAGCCGGCCGGCCGGCCGGCCGGCTTGTCAAACTGGCACACGTTCGCTCTGACGCAAACTATATTTAGCTGTTTAGGAAAGAAACTGTGCATCGAGTGATCGCGTTCAATAAGTTCTTCGAGTAAAATCGTTGTTACATATTCTCCGATTATGACTGTTGCTCAAACAATATAAACAGAAATATTATTGCAGCTT
Organism: Ceratina australensis; assembly: GCA_004307685.1. Classification (NCBI taxonomy): domain Eukaryota; kingdom Metazoa; phylum Arthropoda; class Insecta; order Hymenoptera; family Apidae; genus Ceratina; species Ceratina australensis. The sequence continues at coordinate 53,968 of SHCU01000566.1, read as the reverse complement.
ATCTCTAAACATAAATTCCTGTTCGACTAACAGAAAGTGTGAATGGTTCACAATATGTAATAAACGATAGGAAGTAATGAGAAGATTGCAATTCCAATTACATTTAGCCTTGACGCGTTGGATAAGTATTCGATATTCGGTTCGGCGGATAAATATAGACATGATTCCTTAGAAGTCACGCGAAATATGTTCACTTTTCGAATTCTCATTAATCGGAACGGAACTTATGGTGTCTATTTCTGATGAGAATAACATGATCGCGTGAAGTCTGTAATCGAATTACCATGAAATACGGCAAAATACCATTAACTGTCTATAATTAAAGAAGAAAGATTAAATTTTGATAGATAACGTTGAACGATATTATAAAGAATATACTCACAAATAGCCATGATGTTCCTCTAATAGTAAATCACGTAAATCAGAAATGGACGTAACACGCACGGAAGATACGACCCGCTCTCTATGAAAGCAAAATTCGTACTGCGGTGCTGCGGTGCTGCGAGTACTGCGCTCGAGTTCGTTTTGGCGCTTTGCAAAGGCATATTCGCGCATGCGTATTGCCCTTTCACTTGCAATTAGCCACGCGTAAGTAAAACTTCGGTTAGTAGGGGCAGAAGGTGAAGCATTAGAGATCAAGAGGAAGATATCTTATGGCCATGGACACGAAGGACGGAGCATAAAATAGCGAGAAGGGCTTCCAAAGACGCGAGAGGTACAGTTGGCCCCATGGTCGTCGTCGCAAACATATAGCGTTGGAGTGGGTCTTCATCTTTCACTAAATTAAGGACAGGAACCGTCTCTGTCGGTAACAATGTTTTTGAGCAAACATTTCAAAAAAATGATCTACTTTTAAAGGATGTCAGATCACTTTTGTATCTTTATTGTAAACAACGATTGATGTTAATATTACTGATACATTTACAGATTGATATTGATATTACTGAAACATTTAAAGATTGATATTAATATTACTGATACATTTTTTAGGCAACATCGTTCTGTACAGAACTAAGTGAAATAGCTTCACAGTTACCTTCAACGAGATCTCATTGTCAGTACCAAAAATTAATTATTTTACTTAAAGCGAAATTTCGTAAACAACCAGTTAACAGATCAAGTATCAACTGATAGCGCATCAGTTAAAGCTAAGACAAGCCAGGCAGATAAGTAACACGGCTCGATAACTTAAAATTCGCATGCATTAGTAAATTGATCAAAACCTGTAATAATAGAGAATTTATCTGATGAAATAAGAAAATTCACTCTGTGCAATGCAAACTGAACTTCACGCGTGAATCTTTAAAATCATCCTTTGAACTTGTCACATGAATAACTCATATTTTGCTAAATTTATATTTGCCCGATTTATCGGGCAGATGGGTTCTTGATCTTTTCAGTAATGGCTCGTTTAATTATTGAGAATCGGTTGCAAGAATCGCGAGATGCGGGTTTTGGTGTAAATGATCCACCAACATCTGGTAACGCACGGGAACCATATCCCTGTGCCGATTCAACCTGGTTTCCAGAGTTTGCAAGTAAAAGTTGATCTCATTCATTTTCTCTAATATCTGTTCTTCTTCCTCACGAGTTAGATCCTCGTTCTGGAAATACGCATTTCTACATTGTATTTTGTATCGAAATAAACAATAGGATTTTACCACAAATGTTTCACCTGTGTCAATAACGCTTGCGTCCTCGCCAATTCCTGAGAGTGTTCCTCGAATTTACGTAAAATCTTATTTGCCCTGCGTACAGCCAAGTGCTTGTAATCGTTTAGGCACTCGGTTCGTATCCAATGCGCGTCTTCACGCGATAACTGCGATGGATTTCCTATACGAGCTAAGTAGGGTTTCAAATAATCTACGTCCTCCGTGGTAATAATCTGGCTTTCGGTTCGTGACCATTCACTCTGCGTTCAATAATACAGATGAAATTAATCGATTAGATCAAGTATAACGTGGAACAAAATACAGATTCTACATGATACGACATAAAAGTCTATAAACGTAATAGCATATTTCTCGTTGTATTTACCGCCAATAGTTCTGTCTCTGGATCTCTCAACGTATCGTAAATCGAAACCAACAATTTTGGGTTCAAATATTCCTTTTCCCTTACGTCGAGAAAAGCGTACACTTCCTTTTCCGCTGCTCGAACTTGAGATACAGATATATCTTCTTCCCCTAGTTGCGCAGCCAGTTCGTACAACAAATCTAAAGACTTGTCGATTTCGTCCAATGGCTAGAAACAATTTAACTGGAAATCAGAATATTTCTTGACGCGCTACGACGAGCAGGAAGAGTGTCTCTCACATTGTATCCGGCCATCAGTTCTGGTTTCAGATTCAGTCGTTCACCTCTCTCCGCTAATGTCGGTTTCACGTACATCCGCGTAGCTCTCGTGAACTGTCCCGGTTGATAATGATACGTAAGACGAATTTCGTTATCCGCTATAGCGAATTCGCGGATAGCAATATTCCTACGCGCTATAATTCGTTCGTCCCTATTAAATTTTTCAATGATTTTCTGCAAAACACGATTTTCAAATAAGAATTATTAACCAGTTGCGTTACGACATGTTGTCCTCTTTGCGACGATCAGCTAGCTGATGGCTTTGCGTATAGAATGTTTCGAAGAAATTCACAAAATGAAATAGTTCTATGTATATAAATATGTAAATAAATTTGTTAATTACAGTTATCACCTTTTTATCAAATTATCACCGGCGTGTACCAACGGTTGCTCATCTCGCCCGATGGGAGAGACGAAAATGTACCACCGGTGGTACACGCCGTCGCGAACGTGTTAAGATATTAGATTTTTTTATATATTCAGATTAGTAGAAAATACGATTCTTCAAACTAAATTTCACAGTTAAAGGATTAATAAACGTTAAGGTTCCGTTTTTCAATGACGATTCCATAAATTACCCTCGCGCGACGACAACCTGCCTTACCGAAATGTATCGATAATGTATGTCGTTTTGAGAAGCGTCCTTTCGCGCGCTTCGTTCCTTCTTCTGCGAGAATTGCACATGCCTGAAAGTAAATGAAACTCCGATTTTAATATCGCGAGAGTTAACGTTCGAATGATTTGTCATAATTGTTTGTTTTACCGGTAATAGAGAAAATCGTCGCGATCAACGAATTCTTGCGTCAAGTACGTCGGATGCATCTCGATCCTCGATAGCCCGTCGAAACGGGCGACGTGATAAAAATCTATGATCCGCTCGCTGTCCACCTGGTTGGGGCCACCGACGAAATATCGGTGCTCTGCACGTATAATTCTTAATAAAATCAAATTGCGTGCGCGTTAAAATTAGGAAGAATATCCGAACGAAGCTACCTTTGCACTGCTCCGGTCTTCCTCTCTCGTAATAATCCACGACCGAGCCCTCGTTTATGTTCTTCCGCGTCTCCGCGAGATGATCAGACCTGTTCACGTAATATTCGTAAACCTCCGTGGGAGTTATGTAATCGTAGTCGTCGTAGACGATGATCTTCTTTATCAGCCCGTCCGTTTGCAGATACGGCGCGTAGAATTCGACTTTCGTCTTCTTATAAAATATCGTTTTCACACCGTTCGGGTATCGTTTCCTGTACTCTGCGACGAAATAAAGAAATGCATCGTCGCGTTCAACATTTACGACTCGTACTCTCGACGCACCTTCCTCGCTGATGTTTATCTCGTTTACGTACGAGAACGGCATGTCCAAGTGTTTCTCTTGTTGCACGCCGGACTCTTCGTCGATCTCCTCTCCTACCCCGCGCATCGTCCACGGTTCGCCGGGAAGCAAGTGCTCCCATAGTTCCGATTTCGTTAAATCCCACGCTAGGTCTACGCACGATTTCGCGGACGACTGCATGTTTATCCAGTAATTCTTATCGTTCCATATACTCTCCACGCCTAGATACAGTTGAGCCGTGTCGTAGTCGCCGGGATCGTAGGATACGCCGGTAGCGGGCTCGATGAAAACTGGACGAGTTACCTCCTGGCCCCTCGGTCCTTCTAACTCCGGTAAAATTGCTACCCAAGCGTGTATTCTGTAGCCCCAATACTCGTCCGTAGGTAACTGTTCCAGATCCTGAAATCCGAAATCCGGTATGCGACAAACAAATCTGTGAGACATACGCCTGGGACCGCACGTTTTTGCCCAATCTTTTACGTTCTAAAATCATCGTAACTTTGTTATTTACGAAGCAATTTTTGTGAAACTTTCAGAAATTATATAATAAGGAGCATTCTAAGTATTATTGAAAAAAAAATGTTTTTTTTTTAATAATTATAGTAACTTTTACTCAAATTAATTTGTACGAAATTTTTCGAAATTGTAAAATGGTCCTTGTTAGATTCTTGGAAGACCAAGAATTTCATTTTCATTTTCATTTCACGAAGAAATTCATTCTAATTACTTCGATCATTCTCTGTTGCTCCTCCTCGGCGCGAATCATTTTTTCCTCCAATTTCTTCGCCTTCTCCTGTTCGAGCTCGGCCACGAAATAACTCTTGTACTCCGTGGGAGGATTCAGCTTGTATTTGGTACACTCGAATTGAGTCGAGGCCGGCCGCGCGGGCTTTTCCGGTTGCGGTAAATAGGGGCACGTTCTTCTCGTCAAATCGCGTAACGTTTGCTCCCTGGACGCGTACCCGCTGACTACGTACGCGTTGTACCCGTGCGATAAGAGAAGGCTGACGAGAAAAGTTGCGCACTCGAAGCAATTTCCCTTTCGAAACTTTTGCAGCCACGTCGGCGAACGCAGCTGTTTCGGCTGTAAACGGAAACACGCCGTGAATGGGGCATTATATATATATATATATATATATATATAAGAAGGAACATTTGTAATTCAATAAGCGGGAACACTTGTTGCTTTAAATCAACTTTCCCGTTTGCGAGATAACACAGCGGGCTGCTCATCGCGGTCAATAACAGAAAAAGTTGATCGCGACCCGTTGAAGGCGCCTGCACAACCGACCGTCGATAGATCACGTAATCCACTCGGTTTACCGTTAGCCCCGCGGGGCATGATAATAACAATAATAACAATGTTAAAGAGTAAATGCATCTCGCACGCAGCCGCTGATCGGCCACGCGAGAAGAGTACTACATATACGCTACGTTGGAATACAGTCGGGCGAGCACGTGGCAGTTCGCGCGTATTCCTCGGTCCCTGACCTACGGCACCGTATTATGATCTATGCGTACAATTTACCGCGCCTTACCGCGGGAATTACCGTGTATCATACGACCGGGAGCGAGAGAGGGAAACAGCGGAGAATCATATCAGGGAAACACGGGCGTAATAAAGGTATGTACGAGACGCCTGAAACAAATGTAAAACAACAGGTCACTGACAACGCCTGTCCACGATATCCTCAATGTCTATGAAAAAATTGCTATTTTTAATGATCAATAATCACGTTATTTCTTCTACCAGCCGATTTCAACCCTTGGCGATTGAAGAATTATTCCGCAAAAAATATTTCCGCACATTTCGTGAACTTCTTACACGCAAATTAATGTTTTAAAATTATTAATAATTTTTTTGTTTGATATTTTTAAATTAACGTATACATGAATTTTATATTAATTACGTTTGATTCGGTTAATAATATATTGAAGCGGGTGACCGAGAGACACCTCTCCAGTGCAAGGGGTTAAATTAGATGCTAACTAATTATAAATAAAAATTTACGCTAAATTAAGCCTAAATTATATAATTAAAAAAACGGTCCGAGTGGATCATTGGGGTAAAAAATGAATGAAATGCATCTTTTATAATCTTTATGGATCGCAAATGAAGGAAGTGGTAAGTAAACTGTTTCAGTTTGCGGAAGAATGCGTTCCTGGCGCTTTTACGAGACGCCTACCACGTACGCGTGGATTACGTGGATTAGCAGACGAAAATGCGATCTAGATTCTCCCGTTAAGTACACACGTATCTACATAGGAATTGAAAGATTTAAATAATGCATCCAAGAAGTTGTTACGTTATTCGTTGCAAGTACGCTGCAAATAATAATCCTAATATGAAATTCTATGTTGCTGTAACATGGTATAAAAGAAAGCAGAGAGACAAGTGGGTTAATTCAGTGAAATTGAAAGAGTAAATATACGTAACGTCAACGAAACTTTTTTAAATACTTAATACTAGCGATACCACTATTATACCGCTATATTACTAAACACTTAATACTATGTACTACTATGTATACGAATATCATCGTAATTCATTTCAATTCAGATTTCAGTCAATCCATAAAAAGTAAAATAAGAATTAATGAGTTTGTTTCGTTCATAGTTGCTTAACTCGTATTACCTCTGTAATTACCACTTACATGTAGTTCTACTTTATAATCAGGCGAAAAGCTCGTTGTTTGTCCTATTACATAAGCTAATTCTATTACTCTTAAATTCTTTAGGGTAGCAGACCTGATCACTTAACACCAGACTTGTACCCCTTTTTAATGCCTTCAGGATGAAAATGGTGTAAGTGCTTACCGTTTATACGCTTACTAGCAGAATTAATATTTATAGTGATATTGTGTGTCAAGGTGCAGGTTTCGAAACGTGAAAATTATGTCAGAAGCCAGCAGCATTGAACGACTAAAACAAAACCAAACAAGTTTTCTTCTACGATTCCGCGACAGATGCGGTCAATTGTTATTCAAGTGGAATGGATGGGCAAAAGACGAATTTATTAATGAAAAGAGCGAATCGAACAAATCGAGCGAACGCGAAATAAATTTGAAATTGACCAATAAAAGGAACTGCATACGTTCAATTTTCTTGAAACAAAAAAAATGGCCTTGCAGCGCGATCAAAATAAACTGTCCAAATATGTCTATTCGATACGTTTCTAATTGTCTATGCGATAATAAGCACAGACGAAATTAGCGCGAGACGAAACTTATATACCTAATTGCGATTATCACGTCGCGAATTTCAATCTCCAATCGTTTCTTTCTAACGGAACCGGTATAAAAAAAAGAGGTTGGAAAGAGGAAGAAGGGGTTGTGGTCGTTTATAATGCCTCGTATCCCGGACAAAGTTTAAATCTGTCGACAGCGAGAACGTATCGCGCGCAACGTACCAACGATAATTTAAGTCGTTCGTTCTGGCTGGAAATAATCAGTCGCGACTTAAGTCGATGGTTGAGAAACACTGAGCGCAGCTGCCGCGGCGCGGCGGCGGTATCTCCGCGTTGTCTGCCACCTCACACCCTCGTCTTGCGTCCCACGTGGGCGCCGGTCGAAGGGGTCGCGCGGAACGACGGTGACGCGCGGGGGCTAGCGAGGAACAGCGGGGTGTGGGTAACGGCAATGGGCGAGGAAGCGGGATCGAGGGATGGCAACCGACCGACCGACCGACCGGCCGGGATACGGGGGGCGAGGAGAACGGGCTCGGGGTGGTTAGGGTGAGGTTGGCTCGGGTGGACAAAGGGGGCGGAAATGGGTGAAGGGATCGAGGGATAGCCGCGCCACCCACTGACCATCTCCGCTGCCCTACCCGAACCGTGCGCTCGCAAAAAAGACCGGCTTTTCTTGTGAGACGCGAGCCGAAAGGGCGAGGCAGGCATCCTTCCAACTTCGATTTTCGACCCACCTTCGACCTTTCTTGAAAATTCGCTGGAAATCGCGTGACGTACAGCTTCGGACAATTATCCCGGACCCACTACTGCTTACGCGTGATTACCCTTGCGGGACAATATTCAAAAATAATAATAAATCTATCATTTTTTTCGCCTCATTTTTGGCATTGATGCCGTTAGCTTCTGAC
>SHCU01000565.1:57784-73078 GCA_004307685.1 Ceratina australensis | reverse complement strand
TTTCAGTGTAAAAGTTTTCACTGACATTCTAGTTGCCGAGGCAACGTAACCTATATTTAAGTACATCGTACATTTTTCCTATTGACATTCGATTTGCATCAAAAGATCTAAACAAAATCGAGAGCGACGACATCGCAAATGGCATGAAATCTAAATCAGGAACCATGACGAGCAACGGGCGTGGGTAAAGGCGAGGGACCCTAGTTACGATTCTGTCATTACCGTGAATTGCGTACGATTCAAACGTCACGTGTACACGAGGCACGAGAGGCAGCAACCTTTAGCCCTCCGTCAACTGTGAAATAGATTCGACCCTGAATTATTCGCCACGGCGATCCTCCCTTGTCTCTCGCGCTGCGCCTTTAGCACGGCTTTATCGGCCGTAGAAATCGACTGCGGTGCTCGACGCTAAATTACCGGTTGGCAGCGTGTACTGTGCACGGTGACCGTGATAGACGCGGCAACACCTAACGCCAGTCACGATGCCAACCGCAAAAAAGCTCCCATTGTGCAGACCGAAAGAAAGGTCCAAGAAAATAGATTATCTGGAGAAATTACGGACACCTATGATTTAGGAAGAGAAATTTGTATAAATCTTCTCTTTTTTAATTGCATGCCGTTCCCTCGATGGAGAATATCATAGATAAAATATAGATATACTCAACGCTAAGCTGTAATAATGGATATTCAAAGAGAATTATAGACTTCGGTTTAGACGTTAAAAAATAATTTCAACCGTTATACGTATTCCACGTTCCTCGACTTCCGTCTTTAATACTATTTTATATCTCTCGCTCATTCGTCTCGGATGAGAAAGGACGTCTCGGATCACGGGCGATTCCACGATGTAACACGGTTAACGGATTGTCCTAAGAGAACCGTGGACGTGTCCGATCGTTTCTGTACACCCTGACCTGTCCCACTAGCCTCCCGCAGCAAAACGCCTTTATAGTACATTGTTCCACGGGGAACCGGGATCGCGATAACGGGAAGGTTAGACGTTTCGCCGCCTTCAGTTTCGTGTACCGATTGATTTAAGCCTTAGCAATACAAAACAGAGCGAGCAAAACGTAAAGAGGCTAGCATTAACAAATTGAGTTTTTTTATTATTAACACTTTGACGGCCGAAGTCAAAAAGATACAGACGTTGAGGAGATGAAAACATTAATCGCTTTAATAATTCTGATGGGATTAGCAAAAAGACCAAAAAAAGATGAGTACTGATTAACAAGCCCATTAATCTGCACACTAATTTTTGAAAGAGTCATGCCAAGAAATAAATTTCGTCAAATTTGGAGATACTGACATTTCAGCGATAGCGAAAAATGTCAAGATTAAACCCTTCACAGACCATTTCCAATATAAATTTCGAGTCGTCCATAAACCAGCAGAAGAATTTTCATTAGATGAAGTCTGCCAATTTGAAACAAAACTGACAAAATGTTCCGGCGGCAAGCGCAACTCTTTTTCCGAAACGTGCGGCCGTCAAAGTGTTAATATTTTGAGGATTTTCTATTTCCTTTACGAGTTGGTATATGAAAAACTAATAAAATAAAGACAGGAAACGTATAATCTGAAATTACAGGCTGTCTTTAATTCCAAAAATAAACGACAGCTCGGTAGGTTAAAGGTTTGCGATAGATTACACGGTCATCATAATTTGGAATTGTATCACGACCGGGGAGCATCCCTGTGACGCGGGTCAAGGCAAACCGCGTGTTGCACGGGTACACGCAATGGCGCGAGAACACAGGTGGATGTTAACAAGCCCTGGGAAAATTTTTGCTCCTCTCTCCGCGGCTTCTTCAGCTAACATGTTCCTGCAACTAGTCCCGTCGCGTCGTCGGCGCAATCATTTTGCTTTAGTTTCGTAATCGCACGCTACGCAAATCGATCTACATATATAGTAGTAGTCCTTTTCTGATCGAGATACGGACATGGGAACCGGTGCTATACCTGAGTCCTGCGATAGGAATGCGGGAGAAACGAGTTTGTACGAAGTTTGCATCGCGTGGATGAAGCTTGTTGTGATACATACGTACAGTTTGTCGAGATAACGTACGCGCGCCGAAGAGTGGGAATGAGTTTCACCGCGGCGAAGAAAAGTTTTTTGGCTACAAGTTCAAGGTCGCATCTCGTTCCGACGGAGCGGACCGACTTAGAAAAATGACGGAACAAAGGGAACGTTATTAAACAGATTGAACATGCACACTCGGTGCGAGAGCAAAAGCAAAAGTGACGTAACACCGCGTATTGTATGTATATCGAGTTCAATGTTACTTCTTGATCTTGTTTTACCATCGCTTCATTTTTTAATCGGACTAAACACTCCTTTGAAACAAAGAAAACATCATTTGCTTTAATCGTCCATCTACATCGCAATCTTCACGATTTCCTTCTACCATCGAAGAGGTACCACCGTCGACGTTGCGTCGAATGCGTACAGGTTGTTGCTGCCTCGCGCAGCCGATGCTTATCTGCTACGTATCTGTTTTGTACGCGATTGTGAATCGGCGATCGAGAACCGGAAAGAGGAGAAAGTATGAAATAATTTTCGTACACGATATAGTTTTTTACCGATTCAACCGCGACATGTTACGTTTGATTAATTCTTAAAAATGTTACCATATATTACCATATGGGAGGTGCAGGTATTTTTTTTTTTTATGATAAATTAGAAAAATTAAGTGTTCCGTTGAATTAAAGACCGGTCTCGAAACAAGTGCCAGGAACCGTGTTCTACGCCAGTGTATTTACGTATTTCGCGGTCGCACGTAGTTCTCGCGGAGGGACGCGTACACACGCCTCCTACACGACACGGACGACACGGCCGTGTCGCATAGCGGCCGCTTGACAGCTGTCACCTTGGCCGAGGGGCGACAAGACACGCCGAGGCGAGCCTCGGTGATTCATGCTCGACGGGGGGCGCACCAGGATCCGGCGACGGCGACCTCCTGTCAAGGATTCCTTCGTCGCATACCATCCGACTGGAGGTGACATCGCGCTCGACTGATTTAATCGCGGACACTCTGTACCTGTGTACTCGCGAGCCTTTCAGATTCTGCACGCCGCCCCGTGGAATTCGAGTCATCGCAAAAGTCAAAAGGAGCTCTCCTTCGTGTACGCGCGTCGATTCTCACTGTCCCGTTTTATATACGGTATCGAAACATTAAAAGTATCTCGATATTAATGAAACAAAATACAGTGGTACCTCAGGATACGAATTCAATTCGTTCCCTAACCTTCCACGTACGTCAAATTGCTCGTATCTCAAAGAAATTAATTGAAATGCCATTAATCCGTTCCAGCTCCCAAAAAACCAACTCACTTGTTTTTGTTAAGTGTTTTTCAATAAGAAAAATGTATTTACAAGAAGAAACATTTATTTATTAATAACAAATACATATTCTATAAAAACATAATAAAAGAAAAAGTGAAGTCACCAACATGCGCCTCGCATTTTCGGGTCGTGTGCACCGGTGTAGTGTGCGATTCCTCGTATCTCAAATCTTGCGCTCATCTCAAAGCACAATATCGTTTGTTCGGCGGCTCGTATCTCGAAACACTCGTATATTAGGGCACTCGTATATCGAGGTACCACTGCAATTTTAATTTTAAATTGCAATGCGAATTTATACTCATAAGAAGAGAAAAGGAGGTTAATTAGTTTCAATCGAATACGTTAATTGATTTTAGTTAACATCGTTCCTGAAATCAATTAACGGTTATATTTGATTGAAGGTATTTAACCTAAAACCTCGGGTCCCGATTATCAGACTCCCATCATCGATCCAAATCTCCCAGTGTCACGAATCCGGTGCGCACGGTGACTCGGCAGACAGGGCGTTAAAATCTGCTTCGACGATCGGCTTCGACGAAAGCAAAAACAAGAAAAACCGCGAGCGGAACGGAGATGGCGGAGCGACAGGAGGTGAGAACGTGACCCCGGCGTACAATGGTCGTCGGGGGTTAGGTTGCTCGCAACGCGCGTTTTTCCTCGCTCGCTCATTCGTTAGCTAATGGAATTACTCGAATGCAATGACACAGCGATTACATAATTGCCGGCCCTCTCGTTGACTCCGTCCGCACCGGCAGCCCCATTACTCCCCTTCACGGCGCGCTCGTTCTCTCTCTCTCTCTCTCTCTTCTCGTTTCGCATGCTCTACGAGAGACCACGCTCGATTAGGTATATGTACTCCGGAGACAAATGACACGCCCGGCGAAGAGTAATGAGCAACGAGACTCGTCGAACGTGACACTCAGGAATAGTGATAAAGTGGCGTTCGGGTTTCGCCTTGAAGAAGATTCGATGCCATTTCATATTGCGAACATTCGAATACCTTCCGTTCCTGTTGGATTGGATTTCACCTCTTAAAGCTTCTGGGCCTTAATGAATTTGAAAACCGAAACGTTCAAGTGAAATTGATGACGAAGATTTTGGAGGGTGAACAGAAGTTGCGACTACATAGTTTAATGAAGACGATATGTCCAAATCGAGTACGACAGTCTTATCTCAGCCCAAGTTCCAGTCTCATTGAATTAGACAACTTTCAATAAAGATTTTAGATCTTGAGTTTGAAAACTGACTGGATTTAACGAATGAACGACTTATTGGATGTACATTTAATCATGCAAGCTCATACTTGGTATTTGAGATCTTCGAAGCTTGGCATGTAGAATCAGTCTTGAGCCAATTGCTAGCTTCAAATTGCTTATTTGGATGGCGTGGTATAGCGGTGACTCGTTCAGTTTTCTGAGATCATTGGAAATCGGAAACGGGAAGTTGCTTGATGCGGTGACTTGCAATATGGACGACAGGCGATACGTACGGGCTGATTGGTTGGATAATTTTCTTGATTGCCTGTTGCCTGAAGATTTGTTTACTCGTCGGCGACAAGATAAACGATATACGGTAAAAATTAGCAATCGTATATAATCAGCATTCTACCCTCATGCAATACAGTTATTTCGATACGTATTGTTACAACTATTTCAGTTTTAGCCTCAATTAATAAAATCTTAAATGCTTGATTTTGCATTTACAATTAGACGCGCTAAATTTTATTTCATTTTCCCGCACAGTAATCCATTTCCAGAAAAGACAGGTCTGCGACCGCTGGCTGAACACAGTAGCTGCGATTTCAAGGCTTAATAAGGCCGATAAGTCGAAGTCGCGTGAAAGAGGCCGACGTCGAGAAACGATTGCTCGACGTGGACAGACTCTGCGTATCTCTCGCCACGGGGACACCAGAAAACCGTGAGACGTTATTGTCAGGTTATCCTCGAGTCCTCGATCGTGTGGACGAACAGCCGGGCGTTAAACACGTGGACGCCCGTCCAGCATCACCCGATACATCAACGTCCATTAAGTCCTGTTGAATCGATTTATTCAAGCCGCCGATTGTGAAACACCGCGACTAGCGTGGGGTACCTCGACTTGAAGGCGTTGAAGAACATCCAATTAATCGTCGAGTTTTTAAAGTACAGGGCTATTATAAAAGTGGTCCAAAAAATGAGAAGAATTATAAACCTATTATAGGTTTCAGAGGCTTAAATTAAAAAAAAAAATTGACATTTTATTCCCACATTTCAATACTACAAAAGAATTATTGGCACATAGACGCATATGAGATGATCTAAAATCTCTTGAGTCGTCCTTAATTAAATATGATGGATAGAACAATGAGAAATGTAATAAAATTATTAGAATCTTGATGGCATCGTCAGGAAGAAACGAGTTGAAATTGTGAATCCGTTTAAAATAATTCATAGCTCTAATCCACCTAAATAAATAGCACCGCGAAAGCAGAGAAGAAAAAGAATATGACCCCTCAGTGAAATTCTTCCCCGCCGTGAGCGTGGCCGTTACCGTTTCACCCCTTCCAGCGGAAAATAAAAACGGCGCGGCAGCAACCCCTCGCTCCCAAGGGTGCCGCGAACGTAAGGCTTTACTCTCGCGTTTCCATCATACCAACTCGCGCCGATTACGACGTATCGCCCGTTAAAAATGCATGCAATTAGTCCCGCGGCCGCTTCTTAGGAGAACCCGAACCCCTTCCTCTCGCCGGGTGACAAAATTACGATCTACCGGGTGTCGTTAATATCAGCGTTGCTTACTCGTAGAAAGAAATTGCGCGGCGTTAGGGCTGGGAGAGAAGAGGGTGGGAAGATGATCTGCGAGACCGGGTGAGCGTAACGCGATTTTAGCCGAGTTACGATTCGAGGGCGACTGTCTCGAATCGATAAACAGAATCGTGAGAGCCTCTAACCTTGGTGTCTGTCGGTTCCACGTTAGGAAGAGCCGAGTATATAAATAGGGCATCGAGAACTTCAAGTAGCGTTCGTGATGATCGTCGAGATCAAAAAAGTTCGTGATTCCTTTAACATTAATATCGGTGCGATTATAATAAAGAATTGATCGATTTTATCTCATAACAGTGTACATATTTCTCATAAAATTTCTAAACTTTCTACTTGCATCGAATCCAACTAAATCGCAGACCTCGCAACAGAAATGTCAACAAGTTAAATGACGTGATTCAATAAATACATTTCTCACAATTCATTTATGTTCGATATAATCGAATTTCATAGGGAGTAAGCGCGCGAGAGGCAAATCGATTTTACAGGACTGATACGAAATTTACGAACATTTTAAAAGGTCTTAATCGGAATTCAAATCGAGTCCGGTGCGCACGGAGCTCGCCGATAACGATCTGACCTTACCTTCGGAGAGATCAGCGCGCGGCGTGTGCTCGCGACAAGATCGAAACATTCGAAACGACGCGACGCGATGGATGACGAGTGACTTCACAATAGTACCGCGGTACCGGAGATGCGACGATAACGTCGATTCGTCCCGCGGGCCGCGAGTCGATCGTTCATCATGGTGGAGACAGCGCGCGACTGTCAAAATCGCCGCCGTCGTCGTCGCGACGTTTCAAACGTAATCCATACCCATTTAAAAGTGGTTTTATCGGTCAATCACTCCTGAGAAACAAAACCGAAGTCTTTACCGATACGAAACAATGACAAATCTTTTCAAAGTTTTCTTTTCTCGAGATTGTATTAGGTCATTAAGTATGAAACGTCCGATTTGAGACTGAAAGTTTGGTGAGTAATCGGACATTTCATACTTAATAACCTAACACAATATGAAAATGGCCACTTTATTTTCTTCACTTAATATGCTTCTTTAATTATTGTAATATTAGGTCATGAAGTATGAAATGTCCGATTACTCACTAAACTTTCGGTTTCAAATCGGACGTTTCATACTTAATGACCTAATATTAAATATCGAGAAAGTTCTCTAACAAAATCGATTGATTCGCGTCCGAGAAATCCGGATCGCATCTGTCATTATTTGTCATCACGGAAAAAAGTCTCGCTCAAGGGGAAGCTTAATATCAAGTCTTTTTCCTCGTATGGCAGCTTTTGATCTTGATTAGGGTATCTGTGGCGGAGCGTACAAACAGAAAGGAGCCGAGGAGAAATAATTTATCGAGGGTCCTATCGTATTTCTCATAAGTCAATTCGACGTTTCGCGACCCAGTTTTATTTAAGAAAACAGTATCTATTATTTGTTTCGACAGGCACCTGTACAACGAATAACGAATCAATGATTTCAAATTATTTAAGGTACGATCAATTAACTCGAAACCTACTATTAGTATTATTTCTATCATTTTTTCTTTCAATTTTTTCCACAAGAAAAGTGATGTGCCACTCCTAAGTTAAAATAGAAAAAGTATAGAGGTGTACCGCTGCAACTTTCACCTCGAACAGAACAGATCCTCCTTTCTTCTAGAATCTCTTGCAAACATCCAGTCGCAATTTAACTGTACAGCTGGTTGACGTTAACCAAACTTTCCCTTTTGCATCGCAATAACTCGAATAATGTGAAATACACGAAAAATCGTAAAACTGTTAATATACGCAAAATACGAACAGCACAAGATACTTACAAAGAAACGTGTAAGATGATTTACATGTCAGATTAGGTAAATTCAACGAAAGTCGTTGAGTCAAACGCGAACTGACGTCGGAGTCGCGGAAGAGAAGGGCAACGGAAGCAGTTACCAAGAGAACGGCTTGTAGAGCATAGAAGAAGGGAAGAGTTAAAACCGCAGCTAATGCATGCATGGAAGCTGATACACGCGGCAAGAGCATTGACAGTTTTTGCCCGGTGTCATTATGATTGGCGACGGCACAAAGGACCGTCGTCGACCGTCCAGCCATCCGTGTCGAACGACTCCCGAAAGAAGTCCGTTCCGAGGACGATGATGAGGAGGAACAGGCGGAACAGGGAGCCCGACCGTGGGACGCGCCTGGTCCTCTTATCATCGGCAGCCAATCGGCCCGTGGCCCGAACCAACGCGACACAACCGTGTCTTTTGCTCGCTTTGTCTCGTACACGCATCGCCAAATTAATACGTGAAATGGCAGCGAGAAACCGAGCCAGAAGCGACCGCATATTCGCTCGATTGACCTCGCGCATAGGATTAACAGATAAGAATAGTGTTCAGATACACGATCACTTTATGCGCCCAGTATCGATGCAAATGTATCATCAAACGACGTACAAAGCTATTTTTGCATATGAACTATAGGACTCTTTAATTTATGTTTCACCACTGAGATCGACTTAAACTGCTCGATGCAGATTGACAATCGAGTAAACACGTTGAAAGTCAACGAGATGTGAAATAAATTCAATTACAAAAGGAAGTAAAGGAACGAATGGAAACCGCTAAAGAGGTGCACGTGCACGTTCGTACACGTTGTCGTTTGGTTAGTTGAAATCCAATTTTCGTTCGGCCGCGAAGATCGGTTTCGTCGGATGCCAACAACTTTTTTTTCTCCTGGATTCAACCGGGCGAAAGGAGTAGGTAAATCGAGGCTCGGTCGATTTCATCCGCTATTAAGGAAAAACGCTCTCGATCGCGTAATATCTGTGGTTACAAACCGGATCTTGATATTATTTGATTTATTACTCAGGATTACCTTCAATCTTCATTAGTGTACTAATCATTCCCTAAGTTTCCCTCTAAAATTTTCACGATTTTTTCAAATTGCTGTATGTCCAGATCATCTGTATAGAAAAATCTAAAACGTGGGTAAACGTAATACTATACGAGGAGAATATCTGAGCATATTTTCAACTCGATCTGCAGACTTTTAATTTTTGCCAAATTTTGAAACGGTACTCGTAAGTTTTGTCACTCTTCATTTTTGTTTTATTGTGGGTCACAGAATATGATCCTAAAATATTGTTCGCCTGTAGGTTTACACCCTGTATAACTTAAACAACGAAGAAGTGCGTCAATGAGCGTAAAAAATAAAGATTGATACTGAAACGAGAATGTAAGATTCTTCTAAAAGACGGGATCTCGATTGTGCGGCGCGATCAGTTAGCAAAAGCGCGTCCACGCCGATACGAGCGGGTTTGCGGCGTGACCGACGGTGCGTGACGCCGCGAAGGACCACAACAGAGAGGATGCCGCCAATCGCGTAAACTCCGCTTTGCCGTTGCATCGTAGGCCATGGGCGAAACGTTTGCACGACATCGCGCGTCGCTCTCACCCTCTCGCGTCGTCGCATCGATCGTTTACGAGCTAGCTCGAATTCGGACTACGTTTAGATCAAATCGGTGAGCACCGGTTGAGTCTTCGTTCAAACGAAACTCAAACGCGAAACTAGAACCGTTTGACTGTTCGATGATCGTACGCTGAATTTCAGGTTCAACGGTGAAAGAATCTATCCAAATGGCCAAAAGTATTCTCTTTTACAGTTCATACTTGCGATAGAGGAATGAGCGCTGAAAGTCGAAACTCGAATAACTGTCGTGGAAATACTATTTCGACGATAACAAAAAATCCTATTTCTCTTTCAAATAATTAAAAATAAAAAACAGTGACATTTATTATTAATTCGAATAATTTGCTTCAACCATTTCTAATATCGCATCAATTCGCAATTTACGTACGCATTGCCGAGATTGCATAAAACGGGAGAACAATCTGACAATTAACACCCTCGGCGAGGTAGGGACGTGAGAAAGCGACGAAGCAACCGGTCGTTAATCCCGGCCCGGTTCCAGGGGCACATAATCGTTTATAGGAGTCATGCGAGCGACGTATAGCGCCGGCTGGCAGTTTCCAAGTTTCACGCTTAAAAGCGGGGCGAGAGGAGCGCGCACGCGGGTCAAGGAGGAAGCCCGATCGCGTTTAGTAGCGTTTTGCAACCGGGTAACACCTTCGACGTCGCGTGATACTGGTAATTACTGAAAAATAACCACCGCGCCGGCCTGTTCCCGCTTTTAGCCCGGTCCGACAAAACGATTCTAGCCAATTGCTCGTTACTCCTGCCACCTATCGTGCGCGTGATTCCTACCCTTACCGAAAGTCGTCTGGATGAATTCTTGTATCCTAACTTCTTCCTCCTGTACATATACCTAATGTATCTGCGATAGTTTTTGTTGGATTCCGGGAGAAGGAATTAACCCTTTGACTGTGGCGCTCTCTCGGACGAATCCGTCTATATGGACGGCGCGTTTTTCGCTTGTCCTGGTGGATCAATGACGAAAAAATTAAAAATATCTTTTTTTTATTCATATTAAGTAACGCTTTTAGAATATATTGCTGGATTTGTGAGAGCGTACGTATACGCCTTTCGTATATATTAATGGACTTGTGAAGGCCTTTAGCAGTCAAAGGGTTAAGCACAACACTTAATAGACTTCCTTATTCCGAAACGGTGAGATCTGTGTTTCAGCACTGACTGCCGAATTCTGAGTGCTCGTGGCAGAGATATCGGTTATATATCGTAGGATAAGGGGTGTCTGACTAAGGGTACAGAGGCCAGTGGATGAGTAAAGGGACGAAGGACAGGCTCGGTAATCGGGTACAAATGGCTAGATGAATTGGGGTTTGCTATGACTAGGATGTTTGCGTCGGAATGATTCTTACAGTGTGTATCGGGGATAGGTTGGTAATAGAACATTTTTATGCTTGCACTAAAAATAAATAGCATATCTATTGTAATCGTGTAACTGCGATACACTCCATCATTTTCGCACCTACAGTTATCTGGATTAAATCGCCCACTAATCTAAAGTCTATGAACGCCGTTCGTATGTATATGTGTAGCACTCGCGAACACTATAAAGGACCGTGTCGCGAGCTATCGATTGGTAAGTCAATTGACGTTCGATCTTGTCACAGATATATTCGTTATAAAGTCGTTACGACACTGCGGCGGCGCGGCGATACACAATACACACACACGCACCGCGGACACCGGAGATATCGATCTGCGACCGATTCGATCTCGGCTCGGTTTCGAAACCTGCGCAACCGTGGCTCTTATCGCGTTGCACCCATACGCGTATTAATTAATCGGCTGATGTCGTTATTAACAAGAAGAGGAATGTGATCAGCACCTAATGTGTTTTTAAGTTTGATAATTAGTATCAATATTTAATTTTACTTTTCCCAGATTTCGGTATAAAAAAAAAGATTCAAGAATGTATGAGACACACATATTTTTAAATTAATGAGAAGTTAAAGTAGCGAAAAAGGTAGCTGCGTGTATAGTTGCATTTTCCCATACCTTACGCACACGCGCAACTGCGAAGGCAGTATCAGTTCCGGGGGTAGGGACGGGAACAGGTTCGCCGTTTACGCTCGAGCTCTCGATTTTTCATATTCGATTAATCGACGCGGTCCGAACGTCAGCCGAAACGCTTAATCGGCCGGCCGCGAGCCGGCGTGTAACTTTATTAACCCGCGGGACCTCGATCGCCTCTACCGACGCGGTTATCTGCCGTTTCCTCCGGGATTGATATGCCAATTAAGCGGTTACCTCGAGGCCTGAGACCGCGGCTACCACCGCGTGTGTTCCATCCTTGGCTCTCTTCGGTCTTTGATCGAACGTCCAAAATCAAATTGGAATACCGTGGAGGGTTCAATTTTTATTGAGTTTCATCGATGAAAATATTTTGGAGAGACAGCGATGCGATATCTCGCGCGAACCTCTTCAAAAATTTAGATTTGATCGAGTAAAATTTATTAGAACAATAACAATGATATGAACAATATAGTAGAAATTGTTATGAAAAGTACCAAGATCAATTTTTAAACGCGACTTTATACGTGCAAGAGTTCTATACGTACGAGAGTTCCTCGTTGATGTTCAATCCAGGAAACGCTAGTATAACGTGACTATTTGAACGATAAACGCTATTCAGACCAATTGCAAATCGTTTCAAGAATGTTGGTACTTCACTTTAACGTTCGTTCCCCGATTTCTTAATCACGGCACAGTATAAGAATTGCAATCTCAGAAATCACGCTCAACCGTTCAATTTTCAAGAGTTTCTCGATTCGGGTCACGAAAGTAGTTGCAATTTTATCAGAATTGCATCGTCGCGACTATACGTAATCGATGTCTAATCTTCGAAACAATTCTTAAAGCGCCAAGTCGTTCCGACACGGAACAAAACCAAACCGGTTTCGTGCTTCATTTTCTACTTCATCCCGCATGAATACGTGAATCCCTACAAGTTATTTCCTATATCCCTACAAGTATATAATACTTTAGCGAAACAATTTTTATTTTATTTTGGGAAGATAGGCTAGGTCATGAATATTTTAATACATGCATACTTGCAATCAGTCTTTACACTTTTTGCTTTCTAATCTTGTCTGATATTCGACATTTAATAAAGTAGTTGAATACTGGTTTTAAAAAAAAGTCTGGTATTAAACTTAATCGCAAGTAGAAGACGTCCGTGGGGAAGTGCAAAACGTATATTTTTTCTGAGTTTCTCGACTTGTCCCGCGTTCGAGGAATGACCCGAGCGTACAAAAAGCGACGATTTTTCAACGTACCGGAAACAGACACGAAAATTGTGTACAGTGGACGGCGGCGCATGAAATCGCGAGAGACGGGGGTCGTGTAGCGTGTTTATCGACACGAACGTTATCGCGGTCGGATCTTCCGCGAAGAAGCACCGGTCGTTCGGGTGGTACCAATTTGTCGTTCCTTTATCAACCGTCATCTGGATGGCGACCCGACACCGCGGACCACGGCCACCGAATGGCAACGTTACCTTGAAGTGACACCGGCCCACAATGGGAACAAAGCGGCGTCCAACCTCTTTGCCGGGGTTTTGTTTCATTCCACGGTGGACAAGCCGCGTTATTTGTCATGCATTTTGACCCTCGCCGATTTCATCTTGGATATTTTTCTCTGCCTGGCTCGCTGCTCAACCGCGAATTCTATAGGACTATATCGTGCATCGTGTAATCTATACTCATACACCGATAAGAACGATTTTATACCAAGTATCAACCGTGACGCGATGGAACTATCGAACAGTGGATGAGATTCGAAAAGGGACCACTGATATAGAAACGATAAAAATATTAAAATGAGAATACATTGTCTCTCAAGTAGAAACCACTCCATTATGTTTGAACGATCACACTGTCTCCGATGACGAAGGACAGCAGAAAAGATTTTCTACGAGATAAGAGATTTTGCTGGCCGATTTAATAGAAATAGTACGACCAAACGAATATGACGCGTGCATCTCCCTAGGAGATACAATATTGAAAGTTACACTATAATATTGAAAGTGCCAGTAGTATAAGTCAACGAATGTGCTTACATGCAATTTATACTGTATGGTCATTTCACATAGTATTAAACAGAATCCGAATTAAGCACAGTCTTCTACGAATTATATTAGATTCTTATTCATTTATTTTGAACATAATATTCGTAATTCTAAGTCACGTTTCGTAAGTCTAACTTTAACAAGCTGACAAAGTATGGATCCCATGGGAACGTAGTGTCCCTTTTATTTTCTACCGTGGATGATGATCGACTCGGATGACATCGACGGTTATTAAATCAAGATAACAGGTTTACAGGCGAAGCGCGGCCGGCCGTCCCGACGAAATAATAGCGATTGACTTTGTACGAATATACGCGCCGTGACAAAGGGAGATGCTGAGACGCTCCGTTGCTGGTTCAATCACGGGCTACAAGCTTGATCGAAGTATGTAGTGGCGTAATCTTACCTCGGCGATCAGAGACCGCGCGGGACTTCGGATGCTTCGTAATTGTTTAAATTTGGCTATTCTCCGACGTTCTCAAATGTAATTGTTATAATTTGATCAAATCAAATGTTTCACGACTCACGCGAACACGCACGAATTTTTCTCTGCCACTTTTTATCTCGTTAATAAAGTGAAGATTAAATCATTTAATTGTGACAGGAACATTCAGTAAACCGGAAGTCTTATTGAGATTTAATGGAGCACGCGCGGGCCGAGAGACCTTCTGGCGAAAATCCGTGGCTCTCTCTTTGTGAATAATGTACCGTGTTCCCGGGTGCTTTATGCCTCGGCCGACCGGTCCCGTTTCCGTAAATTATAACCATTAGCGGCATTCGCGTTTCGCGGTCCCAGGTAATTTTCGTGAAATTAAACGCGCCGAATCAATTACTCGTTCGCGGTGCGGCAGCCAAGGTAATCGAGGACGAGTGCGAGCGAGCGGAGGGAAAATGGCGAGGCCTGTCACCGCGTCGGGCATCTGCGTTTGTCAAGGGTGCCCGTGCGCGATCGAGTATACGAGCCGCGTCACGGAACGACTGTAAAAATGTAATTCAACCGGCGATTTCGGTATGATAACAATGTTCTCGTACACCGGTTCAACGATCCACGCGAAATAATTGGACGAGAACCGACCCGCGCTCACAACCGGTTTCTGCTAATCCGGTGTCGAGCTAATCACAAATTAAATCAAATTTAGACACCATGAACATTCATATAAAAGTTTATGGGAAGAAAGTTAGTAAATATAGGCTGACTTATGGAAATTGGGAAACATAATTATTTCTAACGTATGACGTCATTTATGGGACAAACGGATATAATAAAAGTTATGATTATACATGCTGTATGAAAATAATGAGAGACACTTGTATCACTTATAATGTGATTTGGTACTGTTCCGGTGATTAAAAAAAAATCGTCGAGGTAGGTCCGATATGAACGATTTTTTAGTTTAGCTCTTTAAAAGGCGCGTCGCTCCTTGACCCGCGTTCCTGCATTCATCCGTCACGCTTGTCAGCTTTCGGGACACGCGTGTCCACCACCACCCCACGCAGCGCGATACGGGAAGGAATTTATAAATTTGACAAGGAGCGAGAATAGGTGTCACAGATTATCCAAGGACGGGTTCCCGATTACGAAATCTCGAACGAATTAAATCCGGGTTCGA
>SHCU01000565.1:38750-56385 GCA_004307685.1 Ceratina australensis | reverse complement strand
TGATTTGGTACTGTTCCGGTGATTAAAAAAAAATCGTCGAGGTAGGTCCGATATGAACGATTTTTTAGTTTAGCTCTTTAAAAGGCGCGTCGCTCCTTGACCCGCGTTCCTGCATTCATCCGTCACGCTTGTCAGCTTTCGGGACACGCGTGTCCACCACCACCCCACGCAGCGCGATACGGGAAGGAATTTATAAATTTGACAAGGAGCGAGAATAGGTGTCACAGATTATCCAAGGACGGGTTCCCGATTACGAAATCTTATTAAAGATCGAAGAAGATAAATTAAATCCGGGTTCGAGCATCGAAAGATTTCATAAATGAATAACAATAATTGTCATTAATATTGTATGAGTTCTGTGAAAACAATCGTGATTTTTCTATAATATCTGTTATTATGATAGAAATATGCATATCGCGTGGCGTGACAATCTACCATTCGCTAATTCTCAAAGCAGCAACTTGAAAGTGATTTTATTCTACGAATGATAAAGTGCTCGCGTGGAGAACTGGTTGAACACAATGTGACATAGCGTTTAATAGAAAGAAACGAAGTGGAAGTAGTAAAAAAAGCAAGAAAAAATATTTTTTGCCCACTGTCACCGCGCGTAGGCAAGCGCGTAGAAAATAGAGAAACGGAGCGATTCATTTCTTCGATAGATCTCGTTCCAATCGGTTGGCTTTCGGAACGAAAAACCATTCGGCGTAGGCTACGCCAATGACTACGTCGTTTTTACTGAAATTATTTCTGTCATTTACAGCTTTTCACCGTGACTGGAAGATAATTGCGGTATATTCGATATTAATCGGCGCAGGTGTGGCTAACCGTGGCATGCGCCTTCCATTCACAATGCTTGCCAGCAACAAAGTTAGAAATGTTAGTCAAGGTTAGTTGACTTATGATATTTCAAAATGACGGCGCGTTTGAGTTGATTAAATACTGCTTAAACATCCAATCCCGTTTGCAATTCTTTTCCTTTAATAGAATCTGGTCTAGCCTTTCTTAAAACCGAGTGGATCTATTAGAATCTTTATGATAATACTGCAAGAAATATTAAAAATTTTTTTAGAGATTAAAACAGATCTCAAGTTAGATTTTTTAAATCGATATCACGAACGCTTCAGTTTTACACAATAATCTCTATCTAGCAATAAGTAAACAAAATGCGTTATCTGTCCGATCGAGCTTGGACAAAAAATGTTGCTCGACACTTTTGATCGAATCGGAACGAGATACGTACGCGGCGGAAACGCGTCATTTGTTCCCTTCAAGCGTAATCCGCGATCATTCGATTTGACCTGGATTTATGCGATGGCGATCGACGCTTCTCCTCGCGAGATAAGATTTAGCTCGCGTCTCGGCCCTCATTCGCTTCAGGTGCACCGGTGGACCCTGCTGCATCGCGCCTAGTCATCATCGTTGCTGGTCGCTTCGATGATCACGGCTGATCGATCGATGTGTACACTTCGATGTCTCGCGATTCATTTGTACGTTTCCGTGAGACCAGTCCTGTACCATTCATTATCTCGTATCATCTTTTTGCGCGTACAAGTTCGTCTTTTAAATCACGATACTCTAACCGATAAAAATAAACGATACGATAAATATTTTTGTGTCATCGAACTTACGATGGATGTTTAACGTTTTAAATAAGAAAACGATGTATCCCGTAATGATAGGGTTTCAGGTGAGAAGTACAGGTGTCAAAAGAGAAAAAAAATACTATCGCAATCGAGCGGTGAAGAGGAGTAAGTAGGAAGCAGTCGGAGAATCGTCCGGCGCCTTAAAAGGACGGCTAGTTGCGTTCCCCTTCGAGCGGAATATCGTTCCCTTTCCACCCACGCGTAAGTAGGCGAATTTCGCGTGTCAGATGTCCAGAGGAGGCGGCCTAGGCGAAGGAAACCGGCGCGGCACGGTGGAAGCCATTAGACTCGCGGGCAGAAAATTCCACGGCCTACACGGAAACGATCCTCGGCCGCGGCCGATGATTTATAGACGGTGGCTCGTTATCGTGAAAGCGGAGAGGAGTCCGCATCGGCGGCATCGGTTGCAGCTAGCCAGCCAACAGGGATGTTCGGCTTCGGCATTCCGAGCCAGATTACTTTGTGCTCTTTCGCAACATCCTCTCCGCGTTCACGTGGCACGTTCACCTGCTCTCCGCTCCTTCACCGAGAATCAATTCCTGCCATCGGAGGACAGTTTTAATTCTCCTGCATTGTCTTACGCCTCGCTGCCCTCCTTCATCGATCATCGCCCCTCGCCCTTTTCTATTTACGCTTTCCCTTCTTTTTTCACCTGCTCGAGCTATCATTTATTCTCGAACAGGTATCCCTTCGTTCCCACGAAGTTCGTGGCAAACAGCAGGCTGCTTAAAATAATTTCCTTTCCGAATTTCAAATCCAGTTGCACTATACTACACGTTACACCGTGTAATGTTATCTTAGAATCTCTAATCTAATAATAAACGAAGTTTATCTTAAAAATGAAAATTGAAAATCTGTTCTACTGTACACAGTCATTATTAACAAAGTGTTGAACCACAATATAATGGTTTCTGTTTCCAACCAGAGAATTTCTGTACAATCAGCAATCAATGTACGCACACGCAACCCGTACATGCTAGTACCTATCGAACGAACAAACAATAAATCACTCGTATCAGGCTAAGTGAAAAATCGCAACCTATTCGAATAAAATTGATTTTCAATACATGTCCAATTATCCGCATCAGACCTTTCAGCACATTAGACAAACTGCCTATTCCATTACAGCCAATTACATAGATACATTCGGCCGTTTGCCATTTCGCGTGATCGTAAATCGATCACGATAAAGTGCGTCTTCAACGTCGGCTCTCGTTACACGTTGGTGGTCCAAAATCGAGCGAAACGGGGCCGGTGCGGCGCGAGAAAAAAGTTCCCGCGCGTTATTACAGTGTTCGCGCTATCGACCGATTATCTCGCGACGAAAGACCGGATACCAGCGATTTCGATCTCGCGCATCAACTCGGCTGATTTACGAAGACGATACAATTGAATTTTTACCTCGCATTTTATAAATAATGTTAATCGACCGAACGAATTCCTATTCTTCTATGATTTAGTATTCCATTAAATTATCAAATATACTTCTCATCGTTTTATTTTTAGTTACTCCTCGCCGACTGACTTAACGCGACTCTCAGTCACGTTATTTGCGAGGATTATTATTAACGCACCGAAGCGGGGAGAGCCATTAAAAGAAAAATAGGTACATTCGTACAATAATGAAAATTCATGAAGACGTTATTAACGTGGCGTGCACGGCGAATAGCGGGCGTATGAAATTTCATATTTGTTCAACGATACGCGACGAACATCACGTCTCGTTCCCACTAAGGCGCAGCGCGACACGGCGTGTCGGCGGGAACCAATTAAAATCCGGAAAAACCGAGTCCTCTTCGGTCGTTGCGACGAGCGAGGATTAATTCGTCGTCGGCCAATTAAGTCGGAGATATCCGAGGAATTAATTCGTATCGCGATTTAATACGGAATGGTATCAATTATCCAGCTTCCTCCGCTAATTAACAGCCGCAATTCTAATTGATCTCTTGACCTTAGCCGATCGAGCACATTCACAATTCCACAAGCTAGGTTTTCCTGACTAGTTGGAATTTAATAATTATAGGCAATGTTCTATCTTCGCGAGCTGAAAGCCTGCTGCATGTAGTTGAAAAAATATATAATAAAATTAACGAGTACACACGTATATTGTATACGAATGTAATAATGAGATATATTAAGCACTTTCGAATGGATTATTTCTTTCAGCAGAGGCATTGATACGCGTCATATCTACTTCGTATTAAAAGAATCGCGAGCCTCGGAGCAAGAGGAGAGACAAAGGGAGAAGATGGCGTAAGAAGGGTACGACGGCCGATTTGTTAAGAGTACACACCTGCCCCGGCGTCGTTCCGGGACAATAAGCTCTATCTCGATCTCCCGAAAGGTCCTTTTACCGTCTTGCCAGCAACCAGTCTCGCGGGGGTGATATATCGTTCGAAATAATCGTGTATAACGTTTCACCGAGGAGATACCATGGCCATTGTCCTTAAGGCAACGCTAAGTACTCGCTCCGAGCGGAGCTGAGAAATTGCCGAGAGAGAGAGAGAGAAAGATCTTTTAATACAATTATGAACACCCGCACGTGTCGTTCAAATAAAATCCTACAATACAGTTTCATAAAAAATTTTATTTATTATTCGCGATCTCATGGAAATAGAAGGGTATATTTTATACGAGAGCACCAGATATTGGAACAGCGGTAAGATGCCACGAATTCATTCTTGTTTATTCGTATGATTTATACTTGATATCTTATATGAAATTTATCTATCTCGATTGTTTGACTAGTTTGCGGTGTTCCAGGTATGATCAAAGAATGCCGGATTAAGCGATTCCCATTTCCGAGAGAGCGTGTTGAACAGCTGCGCGTTAGTATGCGTAACGAGGCCGAGACAGGTACAGGAAAACAAGATTCTTCCAGGGTTATAGACCCCCTGGATTACATCGTTCGTAGACTCCGATAACTACGCGGCCGCCGAGCGGAATCTTAAAATTACAGTGTCCTCCCGTGTCGGGATTTCGATTTTTGCGTTCGCACGACTTCGCGACGAGAGGTGAAACACGCTCCGCGAATTTACGACTCTCCGGATCATCGTGGAACAAGATGATTCTTAATTGCATGATTTCTTGTCATACACCAAAACATTTTCAAATCGCTATATAATCGATAATCCATCAAGTGAAATAAGTTCCTGAATAATACTAAAAATCAAATGCTTCAAATAAATAATATAAATACACGTATATATGCATGATATTAACAACCCCCGTATGTACGTCTTCCTTAAAGCGAGACTTAAAATAAAGTGTCTTAATCTCCATCAGAGATCTTACAGACATTATCATTTTCATTGCTACTCGATCTACCGCGCTTCACCGGGAACACTCGAAGGAAAAAAACAAACACGAAACCTTCCGGTAGGTTGGACACATTAGCCTCAGAAATTAACGACTGCAGCAGCATCGCCACCGAAGCCATTCGATACACGCGTTGATCGAAGCGGGCTACTATCGATCTGTCGTCGTTGCCGTCGTCGAAAGACGAAAATGAGCGACGATGGGTACCTTTATCGCGAATTTGCATAAGCGGGCGACACAGCTCGCCGATGCATACACTACCGTTCAAAAGTTTCAGAACAGTCACATTCCTTATAATTAGTTACATTGCAAGTAACTATGTATAGATTCACGATATGTGTGTATTGCTGGATATTTTGAATTTTGCGAATGAAATAATTAACTGCAACACTTTTATCGATACAGCTAGAAATAAAGCTCAAGTATTTATACATAGGATGTATGATTGAGAATACTTTTTTTTAAATATTTCTAGGACCAATAGTCGCTGACAATTTTCCTAAACGAGAAAGCTGTTCAGAATCGGGAACATATTCAAAGATTATTAAAATTCGTATTTACGTACATATTGTAATGAAATAAATAATTAAATGTTTAATTGAATAACGTAACAGCATTGAAACTTATGAACGACGGTGTATGCAAAGCAACTATCCGCGATCGTGATTCATCGATCGATCGGTCTCTGTCTGGTTCGGTGGTGTACGTCGTCGCGGCGCGTCGGTTTGTTCAACCGGTAGCACAGCCGGTGATCCTCTTACTTTCACGTTCTCTTTCTCTCCTCCTGCTCCTTTCTCCCCTTAATTCTCCGATCGGTGAACTAACGAGAACGATGCCGGCGGCGTTCGCCGGGTAAATTGCGCGAGAGAGTCGCCGTCGGATCTCTCGGCTGTTTCAAGGTCCGCTAACGGTCGACCGTTACCATTGCGAATCGGCGAAGGACGAAAGCTCCGAAGGACGAAGCTTCGAAACCAGCGTGAACGCTCGCCCGACGATACAAAAGATTATTTTTGCTGTAATCTGAAGCTTCAGAAGTAACTTTTAGTACATACACACGCACGTCTGCATTGCTCGTTTCGAAAATTTAATTGTGCTTGCGTCGAAAATCATTAACATGTACATAATTACTAAAGTTTTTTAGCAAAAAGTTTAAAATGTTACGTTTGCTGAAGTCTCAAAGTATATTGTAATATATGAACAATATTACATATAAACCAATGAAGTAATAATATTTCTCCCAAGGTATTACTGTTATTACCTAAAAAGTAATATTAATCAAAGGTATACTAAATTAATACTGCGGGGATCCGTGCTAAAAAAACGAGTGTTCTTCGAGTCGAGATGCAGGCTCCATCCGTGGGTTATCGGTTTTCTCGAATCTCAGAATCGAATGCGCTCAAGATGGCACGTTGGCTGCCGGCTTTAATTGGAGGTTCGGCAGCTCGGCTGAAAGAAGCGCGGAACGTGCACGGATTGAAGATGCCGATGGACAGCGCGCTTACCTTTGTCACCGCCACTGTCCATCCAGCGTAGTGTCACATGGATTCTGCTAATTGGACGGCATAAATTCGAGACGCGTCGATGTTTCGATAAATTCAATTTAACTTAACTCCTAAATATTTTGACACCTGTCTTTTATATAAGTCCATAAGTGTTTTACAATTTTCACC
This sequence comes from Ceratina australensis, assembly GCA_004307685.1. NCBI lineage: Eukaryota > Metazoa > Arthropoda > Insecta > Hymenoptera > Apidae > Ceratina > Ceratina australensis. The sequence continues at coordinate 49,754 of SHCU01000565.1, read as the reverse complement.
GATTGTTCCAAAACGTTTCGAACGAATGGTTAAAATTTCAATAAAATAAAAAAAAACCGTGTCAAATATAAAATTGATACAGAACACCTCTTCATTCTTGTTTTACTCGGTGCGCGCAATAAATATAATTTCACTTTCTCACGAACGATTTCCTCTCGAATCATCGCAATTTAGCGTGACCTACATGAAAATAAATATGAAATAAAACGAGAGTAGAATTTGACGATGGAAAAGCGGGGATAGAAAGAGGATCCCGATCCAGGTGTATCTCGATCGAAACGAGAGGTATCATCGCGAAACGAGCGATCGAGTTAACCGAACGGCGAGCGCGGAGCCAGCGACCATCCACGTGGACGTCCGAGTCAACGGTCGTTAAATTTAATGGGCCCGCTCGTTAATTCCATATACCGGCGGTTTCGCGTAGCTACGTACGCAATAACAAATTACGCAAACGGCTCGATCTCGCTTTACCTCGCTGCGAGAGCTTACCGGGCCCCTCTCGCGGTTGCGCTCGCGAGCATTTTCATAATATCGTTACCCCGGGTCCCGGTCGTCAATTAAGCGGACGCTTGAAACTCGACCGACCGGCCGAATTTCCTCGCGGCCAGCGCGAGAGGGTAGGATTCGTTTCGGCGCGCTTTATTTCTCGTACTAACTTACGGAAATGTTGAATAGTAAAATACATATTGCAGTCGTGAATGTGTCATCAAAAGATGAATCGGAACCGGCATCACATTCATATTCAATGTGGCTGATAAAAATTGGTAAAAGATAAATAGAGGAATATAATGAAACGATCTGTTTTATTCTGCTTCGCTGAAAGAACGCCTCGATCCACGTTTTCGATGGAGAAAGGCATGCTCGCCTGTCGCAATGTTGTTGTCAACCGTCTCTGTCAATTACTTAACCCTTGCCTCTACAGGCGAACAGGATTTCTGAAGATCGACAGCGGGAAGAGACCAATGTCAGAGGTCGTCGAATTATTGGCTGTCACGACGTGTCCGGAGCAGCGCGCGTTTCGTCACTCCCGACGATGTCTGACTTCGCGTATCGCGCATCGGATCGCGGTTTAAGGAGCGTCTCTTTTGTCGAGTCGTGACGACGATCGGTTCGATCCGCCACGTCGGTTGCGACATCACGAAAATACGGTCCGTCGCTCGTCGCGTGACTACCCTGACGGGGTTTCAATGAAAATTGTGCGGAATTATTGTTAACTACGGATTTTGATGCGACCGATGTTAATTTGAAATACGATTATTTCGTTCACGTTTCAAAAATAACAAAGTGTACCTTATTTTATCCAGGAAATAAATAATTTGACAGTTGAAACTTTAATAAGCAACGTAATTAACGAGTCCAACTTTTTTAATTATTGCCAGCATTATTTTAATATATGAAATTAAATGATCGAAATTTGTTCATTGAAAAATCGTTAAATTAAACCGATCCAATATTTACAATCTCTCCGAGCATTGGAGATAGAACTGTCTATTTTTCTATTCAGTTTCCCGGCGCGGGTCGATCGGGCAACTCTCGTTATCGACCTCGAGACTGGCCGTAATCAATTTCATGCATTGATTAATACGAAGTAAATGAATAGCTGGGAATCGTTCGCGGGGCTTTCGATGGTGCACGAGCTCACCGCGCCACGCCGAGAGGGAGATGATTTATCCGGCGTGGGTCGAGGGCTGCCCGCTCGGCTCGCGTAATTATCATACGACAGCCGATTAAAATCGCGGCCGTGCTCGCGTTCAACATCAATTTCAGCTAATTACATGCATTTTCGTGTCTAGAAGCCGGTCCAGTGCCCTGGAAAAAATCGGCTGGTACGTGCCTTGGTCAACTCGTGGCTTACCGGACCGGACAGTGTTTCTCAATCGAAAATTGATTCTGAATTTGGTTACTACAGATTTGAATTCATTTACGTCGAAGCATTTTTCAATTTAAATAAAAGTAAAATATAAAATAGCTTTCTATGAGATACTCTAAAAGAGATAAATCTCTTTATTCACTATAAAAATTAGTAATCATGTCAAAAATTGGTTTTACAACGACTTCCATTGAAAATTATATCCCTATTAAATACTGCTGATAAATTGATACGTAATTTTGCGGGGCTTTCGATGGTGCACGAGCTCACCGCGCCACGCCGAGAGGGAGATGATTTATCCGGCGTGGGTCGAGGGCTGCCCGCTCGGCTCGCGTAATTATCATACGACAGCCGATTAAAATCGCGGCCGTGCTCGCGTTCAACATCAATTTCAGCTAATTACATGCATTTTCGTGTCTAGAAGCCGGTCCAGTGCCCTGGAAAAAATCGGCTGGTACGTGCCTTGGTCAACTCGTGGCTTACCGGACCGGACAGTGTTTCTCAATCGAAAATTGATTCTGAATTTGGTTACTACAGATTTGAATTCATTTACGTCGAAGCATTTTTCAATTTAAATAAAAGTAAAATATAAAATAGCTTTCTATGAGATACTCTAAAAGAGATAAATCTCTTTATTCACTATAAAAATTAGTAATCATGTCAAAAATTGGTTTTACAACGACTTCCATTGAAAATTATATTCCTATTAAATACTGCTCATAAATTGATACGTAATTTTAAACATTCCACAATCTGACAATTTCTACAATAAGATAAACTTTGACTCACCTAGATTCCATTTGATAACCATCTTCGGTGAGAACTCTGTCCATCCTTCTCCTAGCCCTCAGTCTGTTTCGATAACTGTGTTTCGCACGAATCCAAGGCACGCTCAACGACACCCGCGGATAGTTCGACCTGTGTTGTTTACCACGCGGCGCACGACCTTTTTCCTTGCCACATCCCGCTGACATAGTCGATCGATTTCGTTTACCAATTTTAGTTTCACACATTGTTTCACTCGTGGACATATTCTCTTCCGAGGTCTCCTTCACCATATCCTCATCAGAATCGGCTGCTTCGCGATTATTCGCGCTCTCAGTTTTCGTTTCACACTCATAGTTCGTGGTTTCATCGGTTGACTTCTCGCACCTCGGTGACGCCTTCTCCGAGGTCTCCCCATTCGAAATAGTAGTGTTAGAAGGGAAACAGTTGCTCTGCTCTAGCACAAAGTCGATCGCTGTAGAGAAAATCTCTTTCCCAGAATTCGAAACAGACGACTTCGACAGTTCCAAAGGCGGAATGGGCATCCGATTCAGAGCGGTGTCGCGATTCTCGCGCAACGTTTCAAGGCCTTCGTCCCGATGCGAACTGGAGACATACCCGTACTCGCTTTTGTCGTCAACGTCGATATCAGTATCCGTTTGTAACGACTTTTCACTTCTTGATATCTCATGACCAACTTCCTTATCTTCCTTGCCAGAGAGCGAGGTTTTGGAACATTTACGAAGGGTGATTTCGTGCAAACTCGCAGCGGTCCTCTCTAGTTCCATGACACGTTTCTCGAGGAAAGCGATTCGGCGATCCCGAGCTTGCAGCAGGTACAGGGCCTTCTGAGCTCGCTGCTCCTCTTCCAAGGCATTTCTGAAATCAGTTTTCAATTGATCATTATTAATTTAATTGATTCATGAGGGTTAAAAACAAAAAAACTGTAAACGTTGTTTATTATACAGTAAGACCTGTTTTTGTGCGGTCCTTTTTTATGCGATTTTATTTTTGTGCAATTTTTTTTTGTGCGATTTATTTTTATGCGGTCTCTATGCACCGCACAAAAACAGGTTTTACTGTATTATGCATTAGAATTTTGAAACTTTCGAATTAAACCTCGAGCCTGATATCGGGTTGGAGACAGTGGGAAAACAGGAGGAGACGGGCTAATCCCCCGGCAAAGTGAATCGCGGCGACGACGAAGGGGAAATCCGCGGTCAAGATTAAACCGTGGAACCTTACGGGAGCTTTTTACGGGAGCGGCGTCAATTAATATCCTACGAGGCCATTATTAACGTCCGTGGAAAAGCGTCTGGCGCGATGCGCAGCAGCCAAGCTACCGACGACTTAAAGTGCTTAAGGAAACCGAAATAAATTACGCCACGGAGAGAGGTGCATATTTAATTCGAGCAATTAATGCCGTCTTGTAAAACACGCCGCTGGGGTGGCTGTTGTCTGTAGTCCTCCCTCTTTCCTGGCAGTAATGAGCTCGATAAATCAACCGGTTCTGCACACGAAACTTCGGATAAACTTTCAGCTCCTGCAGTTTCCTTTCTCGCTACCAAACCGCGCACGCTATTCCCAGTAGCGGCAACAGCCGACTGCTATTCGTTATTGATAAATACACGCGTCGATTGCGGATGCTATCCTCGCTTCGACGCCGCGCATCGGACGGTTTCCATTTCCGTATTTGTGAAATCTTGTGGAAAACGATCAAATTTAGGGCAAAACATATTTTCAGAATAATTGTGTTATCGCGTTAGCATGATCGAATATAAGACAGCAAAAAAAAAAAAAAAATATAAGGTGCAATTTGGAATGTCGACGAAGATTTGATTACCGGATTAAGCGTTTGTTATTTCGGCAAGTGGGGTCGCTCGGAATAAATGGGATATCGTTTTAATGAATTTGGAGCGGAACGTCAGGAGGCGTCATCCGGTCGGTCCCGGGGATTAAGCGGGGCAATCTGCGGCATTTTTTTTTTAACTCGCAAACGGCCAGATTTTTATGCCTAATTAATCGCCGTTGAGAGATCCACGGGGAGGGTGTGTCCCCGGAAAATTCGCGCGATACACCGTCTTCCAGCCGCCGAGTGATTTGTGGCACGCGATTACCAAGCGATGCCCCCTCTTAATTAAATTTCATAGAAGGTCCCGTGTTGAATCCGTCGATTAGCCTCAACGAGATCGCTATTAATCCTAATTCCTCCGCCTGGTAAAAAGGCGACGTAAGATTCTTTGCGTATGATATAATGAAAACTGAATTGATGAAATATTTAAGAGTACAACTTGTAAAAATAGAAGTACGTTTTTATTATTGAAAAAGTCTATGCAAAAAGTAATTAAAGAATTTGTTGAACATTAGACGCGGGACAGCATTATTTTCGAACATGGATGGAGTAGGTTCGACAAATCGAAAGACGTTTAACAGGAGTAGGAAATTATCTGAAATGTGACCGCGGTACGAGATACAAAAGGAAGCCGTTTCCGTAGCTACGAGCTCGTAATATGGCTTATTAAAATTACACGGCGCCGAGGGAGGATGGCCCGGGGTTTCCCGACCGCATCCCGTCTAGGGACAGACCGCGACAGAGCCAAGGCAAGACAGCCCGTGACCGGGTCCATTCCACGGGACGTTCCCACTTTATACGCGAGGGGATATTCCTCCTTGCCGCCGGGAGACGATCTTCCCGGCCGCATCGCTCTCCCGGATTAATGTTATTGCCTCCCTCGACTGCTTGACCCGCAACCTCTCTCGGACATTGCACAGTCAATTTGCTCGTGACCCTTGCTGCGACACTAGGGTGCGATTTAACCCTCTCCGCGGTGTAAGAACAGGCTCAAGATTGAATTTGAACTACAGTTTGCGATATTGAAACTCTTTCCACAAAAAATATACGAGCAAGCTAGGGGTCCTGATCAATTAAATAAATTCATTCAATTGAAAAAACATAAATAAATTCAGACGATACTTTTATATGAATTTATCGATCAGTTGATACGCGCAGAAAAGAGATTTGTTCTATTTTTTAACTTGATACCGAAAAAGCTAGATTTCAAGTAAAAATCTATGAACGAATAGAACTGAAAGGCTACTCTTAATCATATGATATCGTAGCAGCGGTTATAAATCGTACAGTTTTGTTATAAAAAGCAGCCGGAACGAATAAATCACCGCGCGGTCGCATCTTTTTACCCATCGCTTCGAGATAAACAGTAACTCGGTAATGCAACCGGTTCGTCGATTTTTCCCGTCGCTTAATTCGTTTCCTGGTCACGGTTCATAAAATTCTACCGCAGATGTAAACGATCCCCCTTTTCCTTCCTTTCTCTTCCATATAGAACGCTTCGCGATTCGATGAGTAAGTACATCTGCCATAGTATTATAGCTTTAATTATTGATTTTGTTGGATTTGCTTTTCAATATGTATCGTATGGTACGTAACAGTATATCAACGATATATGAAATGTTGCACCGCAAATATTGATGTTATTTCAGCTGAGTTCATTCATGTTATTCCGTTGAACCTTTTTCCTCAAATACATTTTCATTATTACACTTAGCCTTGTATTGTATCACAGAATGTATTAAAAATCTTTGATAGGAATGTCAAATTCATTCGAAGAAACTGTGATTTTACAGGTCTGATATCGCTTTGCGATATAAACTGGATACTGGTTCTCGTTTAAACATAGATCGCGAGCATCGTACGTGTTCATAACTCACAGTTAGCAAAGAGAGAATATAGCCGAGTGGAGTGTATCTCGGCGGAAGAAAAATCGTCGCCACGACATCCGCGCGTACAACCATCGCCGGTGATATTAATTACGATAATTGCCCATGAGATGATAAATGATCGGTGGTGGCCGCTATCTATCGCTCTCTCGCCACCATCCATCCGGTCGCCAAGCGCGACAACGATCTGCGGCTTCAGTCGCGCGGTAATTAAAGTCTGCTAATGAACGATCGAAAGGCCTCCCCTGATTTTAATATGGCCTTGCCTCCCTTCGACTCGCGATCGACGACGTCACGGTTCGTGACGTTACGTACATAGGGACTGCACGAAATACTAAAAGAATTGCAATTGGATCGTTCAGATTGATGAAGTGAGAACACAGAAATTACTGATCGTAAAAGAAACCCTCGAATAAAAATAAGCGAGATAAAATATACATGTCTTCACGTTGAAAAGTAAAGAGTTGTAATTTGAAGAATGTAATCGCTTAATTATAAGAATTCAGCAATCATTTTCAGTCACGTGAAATCTATCATAAGCATTCGTCGGTATTGGTACGTTCGGTCTGTTTGGTAGGAAAGAAAAGCGTGTCGAAAGGCGGTCGTTCCATTAGTCGGCGCGGTACATGGAACCAGTGCCGATTCTCGGAGGCAGAAGAACGCTCGGTCGCGGTGAGTCGGCTAATCTGTCGATTCACACGAGGCAAGGACGTGGAACGACCTTTTCTTGAAAGCTGGCCCGAGAGACATCGACGGGATCTCATCCGTCCCCCCACCTTGCCACCGCATTTATAATCAGCGGGGACCCCGGGATCGTTTAGCGTAATTACGCCTCTTGTCACGCTTTGCCCGACCACCGGCTTACTTTTCTTTCGATACGCCGCGCCATTACCATGGCAGCTATTCGTTGTCAGCATCTTATTTGATGTACACGATATTCCTTGACGTTATCTATATCAGTTTTAAAGATAGGAATTTCGTGCAAGCGTTTTTTGAATAAATCTAATTTCCTCTAAAGAGTGCAGAAGAAAAAAACATTTGTGGTAATAAAAATAATACAACGAAATATTGAATAGAAAAATTTAAGAAGGCAAATACTTCTGGACTTTCGACTAACTTCGCGATCATCACGTCGTTCAATGCTTCTTTCGCCGATTATAAACGCGAATCATGACGGGAGCGATCCATTAGCACGCTATAACGCACCGGGCATAATTATCCTTTAATTCGTTGAGCCGGGAACAAAGGACACGTCTGGAATTGATACAAAGTCGCCGTTTCGCTATGCCACGCTGTCAGGAACCGATCTCTCGATCTCACCCGAACACTTTTTTGCGATCAACTTTTAAACCTGACGCAACTTCTTTCGCTGACTGTTATTATGCGGCTGATAATAGCAGACAAGGCAAGTACGGTTGGAATTCCTTGTGAGAAAGAGGTCTGTTCCTAGCGGAAGAAAATATGAGATTTTTCATTGTCTAACGATAAGAATTCAAATTTCGAAATAGTGCCCAGATGCGAGATAACCGATCGGTACTTTCGATATCGAAAATATTAATCATAACGCCTTAACATTGTAGTTGTCCCATTAATTTATTAGCGAGCGTTACGAAGTCAGATCGCTGGGCTCTGCGGCTGGTAGCGAGTATCGGAGCGACTTCGCAATCGGAAATCTGCATTCGGATAAAATCTCCCACCGCGGGTAATACGAAGTATAATAGATAATTACTCCGAAGTTGAGCACCTGTATCGAATCGCGCGAGAGGAACGGACGGATCAGAGCCCGAGACGAGCAGCGAAGACTTTGCCCCGCGAGAAGTAGTATCATCGATCGGCGAGTATTTCATCGCCTGTAATTACATAACGTCACCGTGGATAGAAAGCATCGAGAGAGGTTGATCGCCCCTCCGGGCCTCTGGCACGGAGACGAGAGGAGACGCGAGGAAGGCACCGGAGGAGAAGGGCCGGTCCGTCGACGCGTTCCTTTTACAGGCTGGCCCCTTAACGATCTTCTCGCGCGATACCGCCTAATGACTAACGCGCGCGCTCGGCCATCTTCCCGCGTGTCCCGATACGGCATTCGAAGAAAAGCATCGAGCATCCGTCAGAGGGACTTCTCGTGCCAGAAATCGAGCTGCAAGTCACGCTGGCCAAGAACAGGAGAAGAAGAAGAAAGGGGAGCTCCCGAGATCCACCGTTGCGTCGTGGCATCGTCGCCTTTCATCCCCCTTTTTCACCCGAGAGCAGCCGTCCGGCTGTCTCTGTCCGCCTCGAGGGCGGCCGTTTCTTTTAGGCCACCGCGCTACCGAAGAAGCCGCGAGGAATCCAGCTTATTGACAGGTTCACGGCTCCCGAAGATATTCCTCTGCTACGGTATACGCGGCACGTATCCTCCTTCTTTCTTGCCGCGGCTTCGTGTTCGCGCGACCGACAGACAGTTGCCCTCTCTTGTCCAGGAACCTGTCATCCTCCAGGTAGAAGGTTGAAAGGGTTCACCAGATGACCGGGTCTATTTTCTGGATCGCGTCAGCTTTTAAGTTCACGATGAACGGTCGTTCGAACGCGGTATCCATGGACAGATCGAGCTTAATTATAATTTTCCTCGTTTCTATGCGATTGCGTGTCTACGTATCCGTATGAGTACGTAGACATTAAATTGAAGGGTAAAGGCTCGCTCCTGACAGTCTCGAGCGGCTTGTGAGCACGACTCCTACGTGACCGGAGGAATCCGCGAGGCGATGATGGAACAGGAACGGAGGACATCGGAGAGGAGCGGACAAGCGGAAACGAGAGAAGAGGGTATATACGAGCGACCATTAACACCTCCTGGACAAATCACTCGATTTTCTCGGACGATTTTCCCGCAGCACGTCCGGCAAATAAGAAAACACGATGTATCACCCGTGGGACGTGGAGACGTTGGACGTGGAGAGGACGCGGAGGGAAGGAGGTGGTTTACTGCCCGCCGGTAATGACGAAACAGATGGCCTCCTGCGGGACGAAGGACGCGCGTCCAACCAGCCAGCCAAGTAACCGAGGTATGTAAGTACGTGTGTCCCGCAGGAAGAGGGGTCGGAACGCGAGGAAGCTTGATGAAGTGCCGCCATTATCGGTATAGGACAAAACCCACTTCTGCTTGGACGTACAGCGACTTTATTACCCGCGAACACACGCCCGGGCTCTGTCATTCCACGCTCGAGGTTAGAGCTTAACGAGCGCACCGCTATCGGGCCTCTCCTACTCCGCGCTAACGTCGCTAACGTCGCAGCTACCGTAATCTACCTCTCTACACTGTTGTCTCTCGAATATGCTCCAGGCTACAGAAAAACTGGTTGACTTCTTCCTTAATCCATATCCGCTCGTTTCGTTAGAATTTTTATAATGAGAAGTAACGTCTTGCACAGATCCATTTTTTTTTTTATTAAATCTGTTAAATTACTGAATGTCAAACAATAATTCTTATTGATTCGCTCAATTCATGTAATGATTAATCCTACCTAGAAATGACGATTAGGAAATTGGCTGGTAATTATTAATGAGACAGGTGCGACTATAAGTACACAGCTAGGTAGAACTAATTCATCCGGTGGTTGATCGTTCTCGCGGATAAATAATTGCAAGCATGAACTTGTTGGTATTCACCTCAATTAGTCGGGCGATATTAAGCTACTACCGTGTAACGTGGAAGCATCGAGCTCGTTTTTAACAACGCATCGGCTTATCAGTTACGCACTGAACTAAATAGCTGCTCCAGCTGTTCGACAGCTTTCGTACTGGTTATGGTTAATTGTAGCCTGGCTAATTTAAATCGAAACACAATAAGGTATTTATAAATCCATTTGTCTCATGGGAAAACGCTGCTCCCATTAATTACCTTTCGAACAACGAACAATTAACAAGCTTTCTTGGAAGATCCCGCAGCTGCGTACGTACACTCTCGTTCATAAATCATTTGTCGGGAAAAAATTATTGACACAGTTACGCTTGTAAATTTACACAAGACTCTGAATCAGCGATTATATGTTATTTATGGAAAAAGACGTAATTATTATCTCTCAAGAATTTCGAGAAGAAAATAGAGTCACTACTCTTCTTATAATTCTCTAATTATTCTTGATAAAAACGTTGCGGAATTGACGATGACATATGTTACGCGCAACGAACGTCAAGTTTTCGGGATGCTGTTCTCGCATCTCATTTCTACCGTGCTGTCCGGCATCCACGGTGAGTTATGAACGGGAGTGTACATCGCGTCAAGGAGGAAAAGGGAAACGAACTTCCGTTCCGATCGACGAAATTTATTACTTTGTTCTAACTGTACGCGCGTAGATCTGTGCGCGCGGCCGACGACGAGACCTCTCCGGGATAATTACGTAATCAGAATTGTATTCTAGTCGTTATTACCCTGTAAGGAGGCCTTAATTTATACGCGGCGCGCATTTATAAAACGTGCGCCGCTCGCGAGTCTCATTACGACTTTCTCTGTTGCTTCGCGTCGTGCTCCTACGATTTATCGTGGACCGAAAGAAATTCATTGCGCGGTTTACGTATTTATAGAAAAATCCGCGAAGACATATTTGATATACAAAAACTCTGCAGGAATTTGAAGTCACATGACGATGACATTTATA